>WOGP01006925.1:0-12068 GCA_015342065.1 Leptinotarsa undecemlineata | reverse complement strand
AAGAAAGTAAAAAAATTGTAGTTACTGTTGTAATGGTAATTGATGAAATGATTACTTACTTGAACTATTTAGTATTATTTAAGGTATAGTTTAGTTGTTACAGCAATACTCGATTTGTTACATATATTGTTAATTTCTAAATAGGCAATGCCGTTAATAAATAAATAAATAAATAAATTTAAAAAAATATAGTGCTCGCCGTTGACAGTGATGGCCTGGTCTACGTCGTTCTCCAAGGAATACGGACCGATGGCGCCGGTAACCCAAAATCAACACCAAACAGTTACTTTTTCGGGATACATAAGACGCTCTTGGATCCAATGTGGATTGGTATCGTCCCAGGTTCGACAATGTTGTTTGTTCACGTATCCATATATCCAGAAATGGGCCCCATTCCTGAAGATGAGTTTGGGATGAAAATTACCAACTGCTCAAGAAGCCGTTCAGCCAACATACGTCGTTTTCTATGTTAGTTCACCTTCAGTTCCAGGGTCAGTTGAATTTTGTACGGGTGCGGGACTAAGTCACGACGCATAATTCGTCAAGTTGTGGTTTACGAAAGGCTGAGTTCTAGTAATCGACGCGGAATCGACTACCATGGATTTTCCTGCACACTCTCACAGACAACGGCAATTTTTTCGGCAGATTTTGCATTTCGTTTGCTGAAGCAGTGGACTCAAATTCATGCACCACAATGCGAATATTTCTCTCTGTAGGAATATTATGGTGATTGGAACACGTGTCGAGGTGTTGGGATATAACTCCAGTAATATTTATTGCTACACCAAAGGTTTCAAATAGAGCATCAAAAGAATATTAGTTCAATTACTATGTTTGTTCTGAAGAAAGTGGCCAAAATTATACACATATTGACAGACATAGCCTGCATCTTTCACTCAAAGAAAAAGTGTTCTACGTTTATATTATCGAATTTGTCTGAAACCCAGAGAGTCAAACCACATTACTGTCATAATTCATCCTAATTCGAATAATTTTGCTGACAGAACATAATGATTGCAAATGAGAGGTTTCAAACTCCTCCGGGTGCACGGAAAATACGATTAGAGTAGTTTATTACTGAAATAGTGAAGTTTCGGTAGAACAAACTTAGTTCGTGAATAATGGGTCCATACACTTTAAGGATGCTAGAAATTATTATTGAATGCATATTTCGGAGAAACTAATCTTAACCTCCGTTGATAACATTCGGGTATCAACTCATGGTCCACATACAAATCGGCGGTTTGAAATACACCGAAAAAAATTTTAAGCTATGAATGAATTGGTATATGATTCAATGCAAGTGGCTGTATGTTCTTGAGGAAAATTCCGAAAAAAATAATTTCGATGTTATCATCAATTCTTTCCTCAACCACATAAACCACCAACATTGAATCATACAACAATTGATTGAGTTATACATACTATATTGAAAAATTTGAACCCCTCTTTCGGTTGTAATTGAGTTTCCTTATTGATATCAGTATAGGATTCCACTGGATTTCAATATGCTATTATGCAATAGCTATTGGTATTGCATTTCAAATAAAGTTTGTTTTGGTTCATACTCATTTTGAGTTTGCTAAATGGTTGACATTTTTACATAAAATTAAGTAGATAAGAAGAATCTCTGCACTGACAGAAAAAGATCAATTCTTTTCTAAAAAATTTTTAAACTTTTCTACGAATGTATGAATGGTACTATTTTTTTCAGACCTTTGTTTGGGATAATTCACATCTCTGATTGCATTGCATCAATCACATAGTATCTTGGCACTGAGATTCTGCAGATTATATTCAAGATCAACTGATCAAATAATGTTCTGCAATCTGTTACCGATATCCAACTTTGTCCAACAAACCATGACTGTGAAAATGGAATCGGCCATAATTATCGATTCAATCACAAACTTCCTGCAGTATCAATTCTCGATTCGATTAGTAAGTTATTGAAATTTATACCCATACAATGTTTCGGTGAGAGACACGCTAGCATAATAAAACACACACGTTGTCGACGCGAATTGTCACACGGCTTTGATTTATCCCTTTCTCACTTCGGGAAATAACAGACTGTACCATATTTGCAATTCTGATTCCGCCGGTAAATTGTCAGCTTTGATTACAGAGTCGTTCTTTCGGTCGATCAGGAAGTTTAATTCGGGAAACGGACCGGAATGTATCGGAATAGTTCACGTTGTTGGAAAATATCCGTGAAAAAATGAGGGGTCACGGACACGACGTCTGAATAATTGATTTTTGGGTTATTATTGAAAATGTACAGGGAGATCCATTGAAATCTGTTTAAAATCTGTTTTTCCGTTAATCGGCTGTAACCTCCATACGAACGACAACTCTCAGAAGTTGAGAAACTTGTGCGAGCTGAGGACTAAAGAGGTCTTACCTTTTAACGTGTGATTCCTAACACGGTTGCAGAATCATTCCAGCTACAACCAACTCTATCAAGAAAAATATCTGGTCGAGGTGGGAAGCGAACAAACGGTCTTTCGATCGAGAGTCGGGCGCACTACCACCGCGGCCAATTCCACAACTGGCCAGGAATGCCAGGAAATATTTCAGGAATGATGTGAAATGAAGGCTTCAATGTTGCAATGAAGGGAAATAAGCATTTTACGAATAAGTTATTCCAAACATCAGGAGTGAGCAATTCAGAATTATTCATCAACACAAATTCCACATTAACAAAATGAAAAATTTTAGCTTTCTCAAGCACCATATGTTTCTAGATAGATAGATAGCACTTTGTTTCCAACAGGGATTCACCCAATTACAGGAAATGTACAAAGGTGTTGATGAAAATATATGCAAAACGGTTTTAATTAGTTTAAAAAAAGATTGTTACAATCAAAAGAAAATAAGTAGAAATAAAAATATATCATAAGAAGCGAAAAGAAATGAATGCATCTTTTATCTGAATGAGTGAGTGAATTATCGAAATTTCCGATAGCAGATTGATTCAAATCATAATTTAGCAATCAAATTCAAGTTAAGTATCTCCAATCAGAAAATGTTCAGCGGAAAAGTTGGGTTACCATTTTATAGTACCATTTTTTTCGAAAGCAAATTCCAATAGTGAAGGATCTTTAAATTATTTGAGTTAACAACGCCATCTATTTTCATACTTCATAATTTGATTATCTTTCAACAATTTGAACCTCCTTCTCTTCAAGTATTACCAGTGCAACAGTTTTTGACAGATTCGACGGTCGATAGATTGGAAGGAGGTTACGCAGGAAGGCCAACCAAATGCCCCGATTTGACCTAACTTGGATTGGACCTCTCCTGTTGACCAGTGACTGCTGCTTGTGACACAATTTTGTCGATTTCCTCACAATAGTACTTTGCTGTAATGGTTTGGCCCGATTGCAGAAAGTTATAATAATAAATCACATCAGCCGGTCACCATCATACAGTAACAATTTTTTTAGTGGATTTTCGTCCTTGGAAAGTGCTCATCGATAACCAACTACTATCCTGAATGTCTCCTGTTACCGTAAAGGTTTCATCTTTCATCACACGTGACGATGCAATGAAGCAGATCCAGATATCACCACTGAAACACTTTGGTTCCAACAGAACGGCGCTCCCTCACATTTTGGTATTAATGTCAGAGAATATCTCGATTGCAGAACGCTTGATTGGACGACGTAGTACAATTCAAAAACAGTTTTTTCTCTTTTCGTTGTGACCACAAAAAAAATGAAGGACATGGTCAAAATTAAGCTTTACGAGCTTTTCAATGAGCCCATACACGACATAGGTTTGCATTTGAAAAAAAAAAGTTGGGGAGGGTTGCAGCTGAAAGGTTGAAAAAAAATTCATTTCATTGCCAAAAAATGCGTACAACGTGAAATCAACTGACGTGTTTCAGCGTTTTTTTCCTAAAACACTGGTTAAAAAGATATTAATTTTATTCCGGTGTTTTGCGCACCCCTGTATAAAAGAAAGGGGTGTTAGTTACACTATTTATAACTCAAGAACAGATGAACCGATTTGGCTGAAAATTGGTGGAGAGGTAGCTTAGAACAAAGAGAGGGACATTTCGTTCAACTGCGTTTCCGTGAAGCCACCATATATGTCACTATAAAACGTGATATAGCAAAAACGCATCTGACATGGAATAACAGAAAAAAGTAAATGACAGTTAAACGTGATTTTGTCAATAGTTAATGAAGGCAATTTATGATTGAAACAGTGGTTTATATTTCCTGGATGGCCCTGGTAGAACTGATAAAACATTCCTGGTGTCATTAGTTTCAGCTACTGTTCGTGCGAGACCCAACATTGCGCTCACAGTTCCTTCTTCTTCCATAGCAACTACATTATTAGAAGGATGGCGTCTGGCTCATTCAGCATTGAAATTGCCGTTAAATCTTCAAACTATTGAAGAACCAACATGTAATATTTCAAAAAACTCCGCAATTGCCAAAGTTTTATCAGTATAGAAACACTTAACCAAACATTCCCATTCAACGATAAGGTAATTGACAGAGGAATATTTTTTTTACGTAGAAATGCGCCTCCTTGAAAAATGTATTTTTTTCAGTCTCTCAATTAAATGGCTCGTTTAGGGTGGCCACGTCTCTATGAGAATCTGAAGAGATGATGATGTCTTCGAAATGATCCTCCTCTCATGTAACATTTTTAAGGTGACTGTCTCCCTCGCTTGGAAATGGCGAGTTCAAAAACTTCTTGAGAAATCGTGCGTCCCTCAAATCAAAAACCGAAAGGTCCTTACGTTTCTCTGAAATGTTCTCTGTTCGGTCGAGTGAATTCAACGTGAGTCTGGTGAATAGACGATACTACTTGATTTTTTGTCGATTATCAGAAATTTTTGTATGAACAAAAGCTCTCGCCGTCGATAGCTCTACTTGAACTCAATCTCTGGCATCTAATGGAAGCCTTTTGTGGAATGAATGCACTTTTTATTTTTCAATGATGAGATACTGCGAGCATTAAACCCCTCCGTTCACTTACCCTCGCTTTCAAACTGTAGCTTTTTTTGAAAATATATGGAAGAAGTGTTCTTGGAGAGTACAATAAGTTGGACGAGGATCTCATTGAAAAATATTAAAGATTTTCTCTGATGCACTCGACTCGAACTATGAAGGATATCGGTTATCGGTAAATGGGGTTTCATTAAAAATAATAAAACTCAATGTTCACATATAAAACCATGAACTGTAATACAGATAGAATCTGAATTGACAAAGCATACTGCTCCTGCTAGTGACAAAAGTTGTACGTAAAAATTTGATAGGAGAGCATGAAAACTTATTATAACCTGATATATCCATATTTCATTTCATCTACTGTTTCCATGGAACAAAATAGAAAATTTTATGGATAAATTATATAACTAGTTGCCTGTTATGCACTGTTTGAAACCTTTGATGTAGTAGTGAATAGAACTGGAGTTTTTCTCAACATCAAACTGTTCTAATACCTCAACACGTGTTTCAATCAAAATTCTGTTAATAAAACCCACCGAACAGAAAAAAACCGGAAAGGAACAGTTCGAATGTTGAATAATGAATATACAGCATCAGTTTCGGTCAAATTCAATCGAATAGAGTACCCCTCTCAAAAAAGAAAGCTCAGAAATTGAGAAATGTTCATACTAAGTAGACTTTTTTATATTTGACGAACCGTATTTCTAAACGCTCATTGAAGTCATTGAGTGGACGATTTCAAATCGTCTTCAATGAATTTAATGGAAATGTATTATCTAGTAAAATATCAACAATAAGGCATATGACATCTGAACATTTAATCTTTCAGTCTTCAAGAATTCGCAATTGCATATATCCCAATAATTCAGAAGCAGCTAGATTTATTGCCTTCGATTCTCCCACTTTTATGATTTTTTCCTTTCTTCAGCATATTTTCTATTCATATTTGGTATTAAGGAAACACCACGACATTCATACATATGAAGTTGCTATCAGTAACTATCATCAATGAATTAAAAATGTTATTACAACCCCAGGTTGTGAAAAAACTCAATTTCGGTTCAAATTTCCAACATCAAATATTCTCCATGGAGAATTCTCGCTATAGGGGTTTCTTGATGAAACATGTTATAACTTAAACAGCACTGTACCGTTTCATATCTGCACAAAACTCTCTTCCATTTTATCGCGTTCCGGATAACCTGGGGTTATTCTCCTTAATTAATAACTGATGGCCATGTATGTTATCAGATGGCTCTAACGACCACCGGCTGGGAAGAAAGGTTGAGAAGGAGGGTTGAGAAAACAGTGATCAATAACACCGAACACCACTTTTCTTACTATAATACTTTTATGCCTGATTTTTATAACTTTTTGTTGATTTTCTTCAAGAATCTTCTGGTTATTTTTTAATGGTTCTGGTTATTGGGAACTAACTTTGTAAAAAAAGGTTCTATTGCCTATTATATTAAAATCCCCTCTTCAGAAAATATCAGAAACAACGGATAATAAAGTAAACGAACAAAATAAACTATACACATGAACAATGCGATATTTTTCTCGATTGGAGTTCACAATCTATTGTACAGTATGATCACCATCAGTTTTTACAATTAATAGGTGTGGAAGGTTTCCATTACTCCAATATAGCTGGAAAACTTTTATAATAACGCAATCAGTTGTAACTACAACTGAAATCAGATTGCTCACATTCACGAAGTCTGAAACTACTATTAATCGATCTGGTCTGTTTTCTCCTCATGATCATCCACACTTTATTGCTCAAATCTTCAAAATTCTTTTCTAGGTATTAGCATTTGGCAGAGCTAGTCATCTTTTACTTCCTTTCATCAAATATCTAGGTGCCTCAAGATTCTGATCATCAAACTTTCTGTAGTTCCAAAAAATGTTTGTTTGATGGTTTAACAGCTCTCGTCAAAATGTATTTTTGTATTTCATTGAATCCATATTCCACATCGTTTCTTATTAAATTTTCAATGAAAATGGACTCTTCGTTTGAGCATTTGAGTTGATGACCCAAATATTTTTCAATCACTAAAAAATATTGGGAGCAAGAAAAATACGAGCATGATCAAAATTCCGTAGAAAATTCATCATTTTCTCCGTAGCTGTACCATAAATATTAAAAACAAATGCTCGTATGCCTAGTTTTCACTTGAGAGCAAGAAGATATTCAAAAAACATTATATTTTCAGATTTTCGCACACAATAAAGTGTCAGTCGCATCATATTTTTCAAAATATAATTGAAATGACTCTTTCATGCAGAATCACCAATAGAATGATTTCCTCAAATATTTTCATGACATTCAAGGACCCCCTTGTAAAGAGTCTTTCAACAGGCTTCCAAATTTTCACAATGGATAACGATCATCTTGTTGAAGCCTCATCTTTCAAATTAGTTGTTATTTATTGAAAGTCTGTTTTGTCAAATCACCATGAACGGATATTGCATTCAATAACATGTGCAAATAATGAAATTGTTTTATCAAAACGGATGTTCTGTTTAGGCAACGTATCGTGCGCTTCGCCAATTTTACGGTCACCATAATTGTCCTACCGTGTCCAATGTGTTCAGTATATGATTGACAAACACCTGTACTTTGACGAAACACAAGATCTGTCGAAAACATTACTGCTGTCTGTTGAGAGTATGCAGAAGAATCCGAGGCAGTGGATTTCGTGTCTCTTACAAGAACTCGGCCTTTCGCAGAGCACAATTCGCCGAATTTTGCATCGTAACTTGGGCCAGCACGAAATTCAACTGTCCTGGGAAATGAAATGAATGACCATAACGAACAAAAAAAATTTAAATTACTTACCCATTTCTACAGTACAAGACAGAAAAATAGGCATGTTAGTCCAAAAATTAACAAAAAATCAGTCGGACAAGAAAGTTTCAATATAGCTCCGAAATTGTTCAAATAGGCCCACAACTTCGAAAATGGAACCCGTTCTTAAAAAATTCAAGAAACATTTGAAAAAATTCCTAACAGAAATAAAAAGAAAGGAAATGCGTGAAATTATAGAAGGCTGAAAAAGAAAACGTTGAATGCTTTCATTTATATAAAGATTGTACTTTCGGACGTTTGTTGTTTTTATTTTATATTGAGTGTATTTTATTCCGTGATAGTTTATTGTACTAATTCACTGTAGTTTCCATTTATAGAAAATTGTGAATAATAAATATTAATTTTATTTTCAAAAGTTTTCAGATGCTCACTATGTTTATTCTATTCAGTGACTCTTTTTTGTCCTAATTTATTGTAGTGTTTAATTTATACAAAAACTATGAAACATTTATATTGATTTTATTATAATTGATATCTGGATCCTAATATTTTTCATCTGTATTGTTTTTAATTGTCATAATTGTTTTATTTTGTGATTGTTCTGTAATTACTTTTCACCCTCACAACCCTCAGTAAAAGTTTATTCATCAAGTATATTGTAATCCGTATACATAATTTCATATTCGTGTATTATAATTTACAAATAAATAAATTATCATTATTATTATATACAATGACGTATGTTCGCTGAATGAGCTCTGGAGCAGTTGGCAACTGACTCTAGTTTTTATTGAAATGACCCGAATTTTCAGCGATGAGACCCATTTTTGGATAAAAGATTACGTGAACTGACAAAATTTTCAAATTTCGGACGATACCAATACACGTTCAATGCATCCCAAAAAAGTCACTGTTTGGCGTGAATTTTGGACTGGTGGTGTCATCAGCCCACATTTCTTTGAGAACGATGGTGGCCACGCCATCAATGTCAACGGCGAGCATTATACTTCGATGATTATCAACTTGTTTTGACCTGAATTGAATGACCTGGACATCAACGACATGTGGTTGCCACAGAACGGGGCGCTACGTGCCACACCACGTGCTCATACCACATTGGATATTATGTACGATCGATTTGAGGCCATCGCCATCTCACGTGGAGATGATGTGAACCGGTCATCGAGATCGTACGATTTGACCCCTTTAGACTTTTTCTAGTGGGGTTTTCTTAAGTCGCAGTTGTGTGCGAATAAGCCGCAAACCACATCGGTTCTCAAAACCAACATGACGCATGTTGACCCAGAGAATAACCCTGTTGTTAGTATTCACTTATACGTTTCTTAAAGGATACCAACTGAAATTTGAACTTTAAGAAAATATTTTAGGAACATGTGGTGTTGAAATGTTCTTGGAAATAAATGAAATATATTGCAGTCGGCATCAAACTACTATAAGCAAAATTCCCTTTTGAGAAAGTGGACGTTTTTTATTTCGAATTCAAGAACAAAACATTCACCGATGCTTTTCGGTGAGCGCAATATCTCCCGAACCCCCTATTCCCGAGAAAAATGTTGCTATAACAGCTCAGACAGAAAGTAATATTCGTATTGCCGAGTGACTTATGGATTTAATAAACAAACCATAAATAAAAGTTGCTTGATAAATTACGACAAAGGCAAACATGGAACGCTCCCATTCCGGAGTCTTATTTGTCAAAAGGCTCAAGGAACGTTCAGATGTATACTCCGTAATTTAATAGTGACATTCATCACTGAAACATTAGCTTTCCGGATAAAAAATTAGTGTGTGTACCAGTCGAAACAGATGGCTTGTAAATAAATTATGGAAAACGTCGCCTTTGGGAGTCAAATTGATCGCTGAATAACTTCAGTGAGGCATGCCTGAAGTTTAGTGAAATTTCAAGAGACAGCTAATTTAGAATTCTGAAATATTCCGTTACCTTTCAGAAAGTTTGCGATTTCATTAAAGGCTCTGAAAATATTGAGGTTTCCGGAGGTATTTCAGGATGACTTTTGGAATTAATTTTCTTTCGGTTTGAGCATGCAAAATAAGTACTTGGCAAATATTCCACATTCCAGAAAAACATATTGCTTACTAAAAACCTGCACCAACTCCTTTGTATTTTGGTATTCAAAACTTGGCTCCGGTTCACTCTCACTCTCCACTTGGAATATTATTTTCATCGGCACTAATTGAAGTGAGGTTACCAAACCAATATAATACAAATATTTTCAAGTGCTTTGTCTGTTCATTTCTTTGTCACCAGTCCGATTCTATGAGTGGAATTTCTACTAATAACCTTAAACAGCACTGATTCCTTGGGCTCATGTTGAACGGTTCGATGAGTTAGAAGAAACATTGAGACAATTAATACAGAATCTATCAACAATCTGGGACAGTTACTGAAGTGTTATCACGACGCCTGACCTTATATTGTGAATGCAATGTAGTTTTTCAAATAGAGAACACCGTCATGTTCAGGACACACGAAATGAGTGATTTTTATTCATATTCTCAATATTATATTTAAAATGCACGAATACCTTGTTAAACACTTCATTAAACAAATGGAAAAGACGGTTTCTACTCTCCTTGTGAAAAACACCAGAAGAAAAGGGTATGTATAGTTGTGCTAAAACCTCTCGATGTATAGAACTAAACTTCTTCAAGAGGAAGAGATAAATGAACTCAGTGCAACTGACTTGAAGATCCAGCTGAAGAATTCCTAAGTCACCCGCCTGATCAACTGCAGCCCAACCAAGATAAAACTGCGATATCTTGATTCTTAATCGGCAAAAGAAATATTCCTTACTCTCAACTCCCATACTCCAAATTCAGTTTGAGTATATTCGTAGTGAAAAGGTACCCATCCTCTGGGTGGAAAAAAGTGGGTTTATAGTTACATTCCGAAGTAAGTGAGTCCTCCTATTCAAACAAAATCTCTGCTTCATACCGAAACCGATTATTTTATTTGGCACTGGCTGCAGATTCACATCTTTGCCGGCAGCAGGAGGAAGCATATCTTAATGAGGATATAGAAGTGATTTCGAATTGGATTGAAAGTAACCAGTTTCAATTCAATGCCACAAAAACCCAGACTTCGGTTTTCTCCAAATACTGCCAAATACTGTGAACCTGATCCGGCTCTTCTCAAGGAGTATATGCCATACGAGATGCAAATTTCCATATGCAGATTCAGGAAAGTAGTATTCTCTCAAAGTGTCTGGAAATGACTCTCATTTCAAGGGTGAACGAGCAACCAAGCCTTGTTTTGTTGCTGATAAGTGTTTGTCAATATTTGAGAGCTGAATATTTTGTTCGCAGCCTCACTTAATTATCTCAAGAGGAACATATCCAAGTAGATCAATAAGAGTCGATTCTACGTTACATTGCATGTTGACCAATTAATTATCATCCCTTGCTAGCTACTTGAGATAAGGAGTGTTCATCGACACATTTTTGCTTATGAAGGTGCAAATAATTAAATATTCAACAGAAACAGTTTTGAATCATTTTGTGAAATTAGATATCAGGATTCGTAAATCCTAAGAATGTTTTCATGAAAATTATATTAAAGATAACGAAACGAGTTGAAATGCTGATATCCTTTGTACATGTGAAATAGAAACTCCTCAAAACTATTGAATGATCAGTTCTTTATCAGATTGTAATTTTTCCAAATGTGAAAAAAATATTATTTATTATTTTGGACAGCAATGCAATTGACTACCAAATCAAAGCTAAATCATTCAATATATCTGTGTTGTGTATCGAGTATATATGAGAAAAGAAAAGAACTGTCAAAATAAATACGACATCCCTTCAATTATTGAAATCAAAAGTAAACAAAAAGTTATTTTTGTGTCGCAATAAACGACTCAGTATCTTGTGTTTCCTTCTCGAACAGAAATCACAGCTTGGATTTGCTGGGGCATGGTTCTTATGAGCCTCTTGAGGTTTTCTTGAGGCAAAGGCTCTCACTTTTCTCGCAGAGTGATTTTTAAACTCATTAAAAGTGGTGGGTTGGTTTTGATGGCGTTGGGTCCTTTTTACCAGTTGATCCCAGACATGTTTGATGGGATTCAGGTCCGGGATGAAAGCAATCCACCCGAAATTGATGATATTGTGGGCATGTAGGTACAGACGCACGAATCCTAGGGCGTGGAGACGCGCCCTATCATGCATCAAAATGAAAATGTGCCCTGTGTTCTGCTATGTGCAGTATCTAGACATTTAACACCTCATTAACGTATATTTGG
>WOGP01006924.1:0-12068 GCA_015342065.1 Leptinotarsa undecemlineata | reverse complement strand
TTCCATGACTTGATTACTTTGACAACTAAGTAACATTATCGAACTTTTATAATCTATATGTTTTTATTTATACATTACTTATTTTCTAGTGCCCCGGCGTTTGAATTCAATTGATTGTATTGACTTGCTACAAACATTTTTGTATGTAACGTAGTGAAATAAATTCTATTCTATTCTATTCTATTCCAAAAGGTGGAGTTTTGAACCTTTCTTCTTCTAATACAATACGTCATACGTGATTGAACTCGTGCGTTTCTGTCCAAAGATGTTATGCAGATGTTGAGTTAGCCTTTTTTCTAATTCTATTCTCTTTTATTCTCTTGGAGAGAGTTCTTCCGGTTTGGTCAATATGAAATTTTGGACAAGAACAGCAAGTCAACTTGTATACCCGTTATCCGACACAGGAATTTTATCTTAATTGTTTTTAATAAATTTACTCAAATTATTGTTTATTCTGTAGACTACGTCAAATGATATGTTTTTGAACAGGTGTTTTCAATACGTTTTACTTCCTATCGTCCAACCCACGCTAGGAATCGCGCGTTGAAAGGTAGGACCTTGTTATGCCGCACAAGTACCGACTTCAGAGAGTTGTCGTTCGCAGGAGGGCTACAGCTGGTTAACAGACTTTTTCAACAAATTTTTTTGTCATTTCTCTGTAAGAATAAATGTCAATATTGTACAAATTCCATTTATCTTCTAGGAAGCAAAATGGAGCACTGCGAAACCAGAAGTCAGTAATCACGATAACAATGTCTACTTGGTAACATACACCCTCAAAGACTTAGAAGCTGGCAACTACGAAACGAGGATGCGATCGAAAAATAACCATGGATGGTCAGAATTCTCAGACATCATGCCCTTCGAGGGAGGTAAGCTACTTCAGTCCAACTTGACGCTTTTTGCTTTGAATGATATACTAATCTCGTTTGCAGTTTCATTTACATATATTTTTTTGCTTTTGCACAGTTTTGGCTAAACATGGTTCATCTCATAAACCTCACCACAAAAAACACCACAAAGAGAAAGAACAAAAAGGTACAAACCCCACTTACTTTTGATGTTTAATACATTTATATCATTTTACATTTCGTCAGAATAATTACCAATTTGTGATAATGCGTATCTTCAATCCTCTCTCAGTAAAATTTTGTATAACAACTTTCTTCGTAAATGAGACAAAATCAACTTAGTCTTCTACAAGAAGAATTCAGTTTGTTACTATGAATAATATTTTTTGAAATCAGATTTCTTATTAATTTGTTTTGGTTTTATAATATTTTTTCAGTACCTTCATAAGTGAAAGAGACTTTTAAAGTCTATGACTACTATATCGTACCAACCATGGCCGGGCTAGGACCGTATCAGACATGAAAAATAACACGACACGGTCTACCTTGCCATGTATAATGACCGTATTATACGGGTATGATGACTGTTGTAAGTAATGTGAAGTGTTGTATGTTATTCCGGCTTACTCATCAGTGTAGTGTGAACGTGTAGATGAGTTTACCACGAAGATCGAATATGGCTATGAGATTATCTGTTCTACTATTGGTATTGGTAGCTATTATTTTGGATGATGAAGAAGCAGAAACTCAAGAAAAGACCTGTTGCTATTGGATTCACAACTCTTCAAGATAACGAGAAAGTGAAGAAGGATACTGGATATTATTTATACATTTAGTTGATGAGGAATTTCTTTTCACTATTTTCGAATGTCTACATTTCAATGGAATGTATTGCTGAATATGATTGAAAATGATTTACAACACGTTTATACACCGTTTCGCTACCGGAGACCTACGGTTTAGCAACGTCACGTACCATGCACGTTGCGTATCAACACCGGCAAAATATTCTCGACTCGAATATTGTGATGGCACGTACATGCAACGCTACGTGCCGGACCGGTGCCGGTGGCGGAACGGTCTAGTGGGCGTTGGTTCATATAAATCGTATGAAAAAATATTTTTTAGCATGTGCCGTTACGTTTACGGTCATGGTTTGGTACGGTATAGTGTGCAGAGACCTTTATCTTAAATTGAAAGAACTATATCTTTTGGAGTGATACCTTTTTTGAAACAGAAAGGTTTCTACTTTCTACTACTCCGTCTTTATACAAAAAAAGTGGGACTCTTTCAAAGAAAGGAAGGAAACAATGGATTTATCTCATTCATATTTTATAATTCAGATACGCATTGTCATATGTTTCACTAACTTTCTCATATTATCTGGTATTGGAAAATCTGTTTTCAACCCTGAGAGGTGGCAGTAATTATCAAGTGAACGTAATAATACAGATATTTACAAAAATAAAATATGGTTCAAGGATAAGTGTATTTTTCAATTATTTTTGCTGAAATATGAAAATTAACACCTTTGGAATCAAAGCAAGCCCTGTTAAGAGTGTAGTCTGGATCAGTATAGATTATCTAATCTAAGAGACTTGAGAATTTTAACAATCTTGAGTGTTACCACATCAAAATTAAGAAAACTCTTCCTACATTTGACAAGCTGTACATTCTTACTACTCTATTCAAAAAATAAGGTGAATTTACATTTTTCAAAAAATATTTATTCGTTCATCATTTTCTATTTACCAATCGTCTATTTTATTTTCAAAAAATATGTAAAAAACAAAAACAAGATTGAGGAAATACACCAACAGAAAATTTTTTTAAATAAAGGGCGAAGTTCAGTTCAGTTCCTGAATAAATTCAACAACTGAACTGTTCTTCCACTTAACCCTATCCTCTAAGTATTATTGACAAGCACTTTACGGTATGTATTTGAGTTCTCTTAGCGATTCGCCTTTCATCTCCATAATCATCGCAAAACGCCGTCCTTTCATGGGTGTCTTGAATCTTGGGAACAGAAAAGAGTCGCAGATGGGCCAAATCTGGTGAATACGGTGGCTGAGACATGATTACGATTATTTTTGGCCAAGAACTCACGAACAAGCAGTGACGAGTAGCAGGTGAAAGAGCCCTGAATTGTTTTTTCACAATACCGTATTGCTTCTTGCAAGCACGCATAACTCCTTATATTGACCATACGATCTTGTGACAATAACTATTAGTGCACTACACCACGGAAGTCATAGAAAACAGTGAGAAAAGTCTCGACATTTTTTTAACTTGGCATGATTTCTTTGGTCTTGGCTCTCTTGGGATGATTAGACTTTGGTTTCGATGCCATAACCATATACCTATGATTGATTCGTCGCCAGTTATGGTCTGTCTTTTCATGCAAATCTGGATCGCCGTTCAGGAAGTTTGGAACGAACTTTTCTACCACACGCTTCATGTACCACTTTTCCCCCAAAAAAATTTTAAAAATCGCCAATTGAATGCACATAGCCCGCGAAATTTGAAAATTCACCTAATTTTTATTTTTTCAACAACTCACGTACATACAACTTATCAAATCTAAAAGCTTTCTAAACTGCGATAGAGTCTAGGAAATGCGCAGGTTGTGAGAATTCCCAAATCTCTTACTAGATTTGA
The DNA here is from genome assembly GCA_015342065.1 of Leptinotarsa undecemlineata. NCBI lineage: Eukaryota > Metazoa > Arthropoda > Insecta > Coleoptera > Chrysomelidae > Leptinotarsa > Leptinotarsa undecemlineata. The sequence goes on along the minus strand of WOGP01006924.1, from coordinate 8,559 downwards.
CAAGCTGTACTTGAGAGTGAGAAACATATTTTGAAAACCTATTTATTTTTGAAATATCTGTATGCCGATTTCATTATAACTAATGTTTTTCAATGAATACACTGGTTTGGGTTGATTTGTATATTTTAAATTTTAATTTATTATTTTGTTTGTCATTTATTTTTTTATCGTTCACTTTTCTCAATTTTGTTGCACAGAAAAACACACAACACCAGAGGCCATTCCTGCACAGCATCAAGAGATCAAACATAACGAAGCACCCGTAGGAGGTATTTTTCTTTTTATTTTTTATCATTCAATGTCTTTTACCATTTCGAATGTTTTCCATTGTGTGATTTGTTGTTGCAAAATCGCAAATAAAAATTATAACCAGGTGTTTTTACCGGCAATAGAAAAATAAGTTCTGTCGAACTGGGATATCAAATACTTTTTTTAAATAAGCTTAAAACAGTAACGAACGAAAAGTACTAGTATTATTGTAAAACAAGCGACGGGTGCTTGATATACCAAAAATATGGCACAAAGCGAAGTGAGTTCGAATTATATCAAGGAGGAATAGATCGAGCAATAATGTCGATAATTCTCTCAGATATAGATCCCGAATATGAAATGATAATGAGAATTACAAACAAACTGACAAACAAACAAACACACATCAGTGAAAATCAGTTTATGGTATATAATTCTTCAAACATTTTTTTATATTATTTTCCATGAAGTCATACAACACAGGAATAATTTTCTCTCCAGCGGCAGATCTTTGATAATGTATTTATCTTTTCACCCTCTTTTATTTGAAAATTCCTTTGCTGTGTTTTGAGGAAAGTATTTTTCGCCGATGAAAAAGTAATCATTGAAAATGAGGCTTACTTCGAGGCTAAAAACAAGGCAACTACATTGAATAATGAAATCTAATTTCATCAAACATTTTTTCTTCTTCTCATTTTAGCATACGAACTTTTCAGCCCAACTGTTATAATTCGTGTATGTTGTGTTGCCTATCTATTGAATCCAACGTTCTCCATAAAACGCAACCAGCATTGTCATACGTACATACATATGTTGTATATGAAAACGCTTGAGAGATTTTCACAAAGTGTTTCTGAACTATAGTGAAAAAACAGTGATCCTGTGACATGAAATTACAAAAAAATATTGAAGAAATACATATTGACTGTTAATATTGTTTTTATTCGGAAAGGAAGACAATATATTTGTATTTTTATCATGGATTCCAAAGGATTTTTTTCAGCAAAATTCAAATTTGAACGGGTTTGTCATCAAAATTTGAATTTATTCTTGCTAAAGCAGTCATTCAATATAGCATAGTTGTGAAAAACTACAAATGAATTGAAAAAAGTTTTCAATCATTTGTGGCTTTGAAGAAAATTCTACTGTTGGGATAATTTCAAGGAATCAAATTTGAATAACAGCCATATCTTCAATGAGTCGTAATTTTAGAATGAAAAAAAAACTTAATCATTGAGGATGAGTTTGCTGGTCATTCTGGTGGTCTATACATTACTTTTGCTAAATACTCTTTCGTGTCCTCTCCTACTTATAGAATACGGATTAATTTGGGATCAGTATGACTTTTTTCACTATAATCCCAATGTTACAGCTTATTTTTTTCACCGAGTCATCATCAATTTGTTGATAAACTAGAGCTGTAATATAGTAGTGATGGTCTGACATACTAGTGTCATCTGTATTGTTTCTGTCTTTTAGGTCCTCATCAGTGTGGATGGGTATTTGTGTTGTTGATCATGAACAAAATTTTGCTCAATTTTGCACTGGTTTCACGTCACTGATTATGTCAAATATCCAGAATCATGTCAGATCTGCAATTTGATCATTCTTAAACAAAAATGAATACAACACATCTGTGTACCATTTTATCTCATGATATTTCATTAATAGCTTTAAATTCAACTTCAAATGTTGATGTAATCAATTTCTTTTGAAGTGATAGTAAGGATACCATTGTTATTGACAAATATTTGTTGAATATTATTACTAATATTGGATTTTGTTGCAGCATCTCAACATGGTGGTTGTGGTTCAACGACGTCATCAACTACTGTCTCATGTATAGCGTTATTCTTCCTATTTTACATCCGACAGTGAGGTTGTTTGCTAAAGAATGTACAAGTGAATATCTTCCACGCACTGGGTAACTTAAAACAAGAAAAACCAAAGTATTTTAACTCGTTTAGATTAAGTAAATTATGAACTTTATTTTCTAAACAGCTATTTTTTATTTTCATTATACACCTCCCCCCTTTGTAAATAATGAGTCCTTAGATTGTGTTCATTTAACAATTCTCTTCTGTTATCATGGAAATCTGAGTGTATTAAAAACTAGTAGCAACATCAAAAGTGCTATAGTTTTTAGTGGGTCGGTTCTGTGATTTAGTTGTTAAAAGTGACAAAACATGATAAACTTTGAAGTATATTGTAAATGTAAGCTAATTTTTTGATTCTCATCAATCGGGACAATCTGATGCCATATATATTTTCTTAAGTTATTGAGCGATGTATGTAGCGAATCAAGGAATTGGCAGTTTTGATAGCTCTAATTCAAATAACTCTAAGTTACCTGTAATATTTTATATAGAAATCTCTTTATATTTGTAGAATTGGTCAGTATTCACTTTTTTGCTTTTATGAAATTCTGTCAAAATTTTATAGTTGATTATCTAGTCCGGCCTTAATTTTGGTTCAGCTCACGAATCATTTTCTATACATTATTATTTTGTTTTTTTTTGATTCTATATATATTTTTCGTACGACAAAAATGGACATTCAGACAATTCATCTAGTCTAGTCCATGATAGTAATAATAGATATTTTAAACAACAAACTTTGAAATGGGATTTCTGAATCACGAAAAATCCCATGAGTTAAATAAAATAAATTCAATCAACTATGGATGAGATAGAAAAATATAAGAGAAAGAGTCAAAATTTTATGGGTCGTACAAAAATGAGAAGGATCGTTAGAAGCCGTTCTTGATACATTATATATGTGGCTTGTTATGACGGCAAATATGTTCCAGATTTATTTTCACTGTAGCTATTTAGGTATAACTGTAAATATTATTTTTGTTTAATTTCGTGTGATGTGACGTATTTATACTATATAATTTCATACTTTAATACCACAAATGCCTAACCATGTTCCCTTGTTTTCTCCAAACCTAAATCAAATAATTTAGATTCTACATATTTCATTAGATTTTTGCTTCATTATGGTTCTATTCACAGGGAACTGACAAAAATGCCTTATTCGAAATTATAAGATACGAGAAACGAATTATCAACATCTTCAAATCAAAATCTTTAAAATTGATTGTTGCTTGGCCCAATATATAATTTGGAAAGAATTCTCAGACAATTTCATATCCCCACCTGACGACCAATTTTTAGCAATTCACAGTTATTATACAATCTCTAGTGACATATCGATTTTCTCAATGAAATTGAGGTGAAAATTCTTTCATTATTGTATTAATTGTATATGTATGTATAAAGAAAATACAAAAATTATTCCAATGTGTTTAATTCATTTATTGTTTCCACTCTACCAAGTTCAAATTAATTCATATTATATTTCCAGAATTAGATTTAGAATATTTCTTACTGGTGAAAACGAATTCTAATGAAAGAGGTCCAAACTAAATTGGATGGATGACAAAGGAGATCCAATTGTCAAAAATATATATAAAGAAATAAAGTCGAGATGGCATGGAACAGTGACAAGAGATCTGCAAACACAGAACACAACAGAAGAAGGACCATCTCATGCAGCTCGTGTTCTGAGAAAACAAACCCCATACCATTTATTTAGTTGAAAGAACAATTGTCCCTTAGACAAGGAAAGATATCCTAATCTAAGAATTGTCCCGATCAGCACCACCATGGGAGACATCTATCGCCTATTCATGGAATGAAGAAAAGGTGTCAAACAACTGCACAACCATACCAATAAAATGAATAAAATTAGGATATATGAAAGATCAAGGCAGGGGAAATTTAGTTGAAATCAGGAGAATTGAAAAACTTTTTGTAATCAAACTGTACTTGTTCATTAAGACAGATAACATTGGGGTTATTAATAGCAGATTTGATTTCAAAAATGTTATTGCATCCTAAATCTTCTACACTTAATTTCGAGATATAATGGACTCCTATCACAGGTTATTCTTGAAGGAGCTTGCTAAATTATTTTTGACAAAATACTCTTATTATGCTAAAATTGGATGTAGTCTATATACGATTTTCGGCAAAAATTTTCTGAACCAATTCAAATCGAACCAAAGCGCTGCCAGGCATTTAGCAATGATAGTGTTAATGAACGTACTGTTCGACGTTAGTGGTCGACCTACAATAATCCAGGACGGGGATATGAGGACCCTTGTGGAGACTGACTCATCACAAACGGGGCATGGGATGGTGGAAGAACTAGGCGTCAGCTCCCATGCAGTTTTTGATGGTTTAAAACGTATTGGAAAGGTTAAAAAGTTTATTACAAATATTTTAAATTTATTCGATGATTCGCTGACCTGATTGTTCTTCATTTTTATTGTCATTACTTATTTGCTTGTTTCAAAAATGTTGTCCGTTTTAATTTCGTGTGCTTTTGTAGCTCAATAGGAAATTAACTAAAGTCGAGAGTTTTAAGTATATTTTCTAGACCATTTGATAGAATATTAAATAATCTTCTCAACGATAATGCACAAGTGAGCATTTCCCGTCATCCCGTCCAGTTTTGAAATAAACATAATAGGCTATGGTATTTTCGACACTTTGGAATCAAAGTGTACCTCTGATACTACAGAAAAATGTCGAAGATACTATGCAATTCATTTTTAGTGCCTGTGAAACGATGCATTTTTTATTTTCTACAATAACTTCTTCAAAATAAGATACCTCCCTATTGAAACTTCCAAAATGGTTGTAGTAAAAAATGGTATTCCAAAAATCAATGAAAGGTAAGTGAACTGGTAAAACATTTCAATTTTAAAATTTATATTCGGATACTGAGCAAACATCGATCGTCTTCTGTTTCTCGAAACATCAAGTTGTTCGACATCATTTGTATAGATGGCACTATACTACCACCATACTGAATTTGGAGAAAATGGCTAGCACAGCGCCATTAAAAAAAAAGTTATCCCTTGTGAGTATTATATCGTTGAAAAGAAAATGTTTTTCAAGTGTCCCAAAAATATATAGGTTCCTTGACGTTCTTTTCTGCTTGAACCGAAATGCCTTTCAATTGTTTCTTTCATTAATATTAACTTCAAGGAACTATATCTGCACTGGTTCCAAATTTCAAATTCCTGACTCCAGAAACAATTGAATGACGATCTGTTCAATGATTTCGTTGACACCCAGTAAATATATAATTATAGATATACATACATATACAAAGAAAAATTAAGAGAAAATAATTCAAAAATTCTTCAAAAATGATTCAAAATCAATATTCAATATGAATAAGATAGATAAATGTTCAAAATATATTCAATAAATTTTCGATGAATCTTTTCGTCTCAAAAACATATGTTTAATAGTTTTAGCTATTCAGCATGGTTTCTTTATTAGTGAGAAACAAAAGTTAGAAATGTTTTGCGTGTTCGGCAATTTTATGCTATCGAAATGAGTGGATCAAAGAATTTGCATCAAATTTTGTGTAAAAAATGAAATTAAATGTTCAAAAATGCTTAAAGGTTGACAGTGGCATACAGTGACTGTACTCTGAGTCGGCAAAACGTTCACAAAGGTCGAAGAGATGCGAACGACCGATGAAAATGTTGACAAAGTAAAGAGTTTTTGGGAAAGAAAGTTTTTGGTTTTCTACTACTCCATCTTGATGCAAAAAAAAATGTGGGAATCTTCGAAAGAAAGGAAGGAAGCAATCAATTTCAAAGAAAGTAACTCTATACATAGATGTGTAGATCATGCAAAAAAGTAACTTCCAGACACAAACTGGAAGAAAAAGCCCTCCTGAAATAGCTACTTTCACATAAACATTGAATTACACGAAAGAAAAATTCTTTCGAAACAGATACTATTATATCAACACTGAATTATACAAAAAACACTTTACTCAGTTTGTATTCCAAACATTCGTTATAGAACTAAGTCAAAACTCAATCACAGGATTCCTACGCAGTATATTAAATAAATACTTTCACTTACATGGAACACTGTCATCCTCACTGGTAGACATTGATGTTTTGCCGTAAGACACTTGCCTTAGGGCTCTTCAATACCAATCTGGATAATATCACAAGAAATAAATATAGTTAAAAAAAAATAAAAAACACGCTTTTAAAGAACATCCAACTAAAAAGTTTAAAATAATCCTTTTAATATAAGTTTAAAACAATAACGAATGAAAAATATTACTATTATATGGCACAATATGGCACAAAGCGCCCACGCTTATTTCACAATAATACTAGTATTTTTCCTTCGTTATTGTTTTAAGCTTATAAAAAAATATTTTTAACTTTTTAGTTCGATGTTCGTTAAAAGCGTATTTTTTTACCTTTTTTAACCTATATTTATTTTCTACTTTTTAGTTTAATATGCTATAAAAGCGTGTTTTTTAGTTTTTCAAACTATATTTACTTTCTGCATCACGATAAGGCACCTGGTCTCTCGTTATTGCTTGTTCGTGATTTTTTTTCCTAAAAACAACGCCGTAATCATGACTCAGCCACCGTGTTCACCAGATTTGACTCCCCGTGACTTTTTTATGTTCCCAAAATTGAAGAAAAATTGGCACAAGTGTATTATATCTGAAAGAGAACTACTTTCAAGGGGACAAAACATAAATTGATGAATATGAATATATATATATATATATATATATATATTCATGAAAATTCACCTTACTTTTTGAACATACCTCGTATATTCAAAACTTAAAGAGCAGAAAAAGTAGTGGTGATTTGGAAAATAATGCTTGCACAAGAATAAACAACATTCATGTTTCTATGGAATATTTTATTCAGTCAACACACATTCCTGTACAATCAATGTCATTCCTACTGAAAAATCGATCGCAGGCACGCATATCCACAAAGCAAGGATATCAATTATCATTATAGTTCAACCCACCCGTCACGTGATTCTCACCCTTGTTACATGTATAACACGTAGTCCTCCCTTCCAATCCATTTCAATGATCAGTCGCCTGTTTTCTAATTTCAGTGCTATTTTCATTAACTTGATACTGGTATACATACACTTTTCGTTGTATGCGTAGCGCTGCATCAATTTAGGTCACGATAATTAAAATATCCGCCAGAGAAACATAAACTCTCACTGATCTTATCATTTACGTCTGCATTCTCATTTCGAAATGTTTTTTGAACTTTATTGGCAATACTTTGTGGCCGGGTTGATTTTGTATATTATAGCCAGAATCGGTTATGGGGTATATAGTGGTTTACAGAAGAAGAAGGCACTTTCAGGACTACAGAAGAAATATGATGATATCAGAAGACTTGATCAAGGTAAGATAAAGCTTATGAATCTGTCGCCAATTATGGGTCATATCTTGCAAATGTGCATGTTGGGAGATTGTGTTGGCTAACGAGATTTATTTTCTTCAGATGATTTCAATTGAAGAGCAGTGCAAACAAAGTCTTCGAAGTATTGTTTCGACTGTTTTCAACATTAAAAAGTTCAAATTTGAAGAGGTATATTTTTAGGGGAGACTAGTTTGTGGGGAAAGGAAGATTTATGGCTTTTACTTTTCTATTTTAATAAGCAAAAAGTGAAGGAAGAAAGCTATCAAGTCCAATCTTAACTTAATTGTTATCTTCTTTCCTTTAGAATCCATCTATTCAAATATTATAAATGTGAATGTATGGCAGGATGGATGTATGTGTGTACTTATGTATGTTTGTGGCTTTTTCACGCCTAAACGACTGAACGGATTTAGATGAAACTACATAAATACAGATTGTACATCAGAATAACATATAAGCTACAATTCGCAAAGAAGTTGCTTAATTTTAGTCATAACTATTAAGTAAGTCGGAAAAATTGTTGCTCCCTGAGCTGCCCTGCGCTGCCTATAGTTTGGCATTTATATTTTGGGATTAGAGCGACCATTTGCTTGAAAGTGCTTCGTGCGCGAACAACTTTTGTTGGATTTGGCTCATCTTGAAACACCCATAACAAATCAACGATTCATCACCTGTCACGATGTCATAGACGTGTTTCGAACCACCACGATCGTATTTTTTGAGCATTTCCTTCAACCAATCAACATGAGCCTTTTTTGAGCGATTGACAAATTGTGTGGGATCCAACGCGAACATATTTTTTTAACAATGTTTATGCGATATTGAATGTATATTGGTCCTACCAATGCCTAAGGTTGTCTCAATCTCACGATAGGTAACATGATATTCTTGAAATAGCAGTTCGCGCACAGCATCAGTCTGTACATGCATGTTAATTCATATACTCGCATTTCTCAATATTCGTCGTCTTGTATTGATTATATTTCGAGTAATTTTCACTTGGAAAATAT
>WOGP01006923.1:0-12068 GCA_015342065.1 Leptinotarsa undecemlineata | reverse complement strand
TTTTTCTAGCTAAAAAACGCGTAATATTTGGGAAATGACTATTGTGGAGGATTAGTAATGTCATAGTTAATCAAGAAACACGTATATCACTGCACAATTGACCGTACACTCCCTTGGTCAAAGTTAAACTCAAAGAGTCGCATATCTCAAAATGGCTCTTTTGTAGATACGGCACTCTCGCTTAGCAGGGCAGTATTGATAATTGGAACAGCAATAGAGCAAATCAATTTGACAAATACAACTATTGTTGTTGGTGAAGATGTAAACTTACTTGTATTACTCACTGCTCGAACTCAAACTGAATAAAACTATTTTCATCTTAAAACCAGGAAACGATCAACATCAATCGGAAATATATTAATAAAAAAGGTCATCTACTTCTGTAACGTGTAAAAATTATATACTATTTTTACACGCAATAACTGGCTGTGATACGACATCTGCATTTTACAGGAGGGGTAAAATAACAGTTTTCAAAATGTTTGAAAAACAAAGTTTAGTTCAATGTGCTGAAGTTTTTGAAAATAGTAATTAAACTCGACAAGAAATTGTCACTAACGACATTCGCTTTCCTCTTCCTTTGTACGGAGCATTACTCATAGTAAACTTTAAATTCAGATACTCAAGCAAGCAAGCCAAGTACCTCTATTAGTACCTACAGAGGTGATATATAAGGACTGATGAAATGAACCATTGTTAGTTTAGGTATTGTATGAGTTTAAAAATGTCCGTATAGGACGAAACTGAAGTAACGTAACATTTTATACAAACATCGCAATTTCACACATACAACATTAAGGAGACACATGAGATATAGCGATATATACCACAAATAATATATTTGAATTACTGAATGACATTCTCACACAAACAGGAGAAGCGAAGAGGTAGACTGATAAATAAAATCGAATAACAATTTGCTTATGAGTTTATAACTGTCGATGTTGAGAATTTTCCATCTGGAAAATTTCAATTGTGTTCCAGATTAGTATCAGAAATGATGTAAATCACAATTCCTGTCTGCTGGTGTTACGGAAAGTTGCACGAAACCAAATATTTTCTAACAAGCATGATGAAAGCTGAGCCAACTCTTGTACAGAACCGGACTGACTTTCACATCACATCGTGATGTGAAAAACAACAATTTACACTAGCTCTCGAAGGAAATGTTATCTTTGTTTGTGACTTGGATGCGGTTGACAATATTTCTCATTTTCACAATCGTGTTTACATGAAACCTTTCTTAAATTTTGTTAATTATTATTCTTAAGCCTATCTTAGCACATTCTTGATATTCATTTCGGATCAATCAACAAATTGTTCTAACTTGTATTTCATCCACTTTCATTTCAGGTTACAAATTAGCTTTTATATTTCCATGTTTTGAAAACATTTTCTCTCCACCTTTTCTTGACTAACTTAAAACTATTTTTGATCAATTTTCCAGTTCTTATACCCATTCATCTCATTCTAGATTTCAATGAGGGTGATATTGTTTGAAAACTGAAATTTGATCTTTCAACTTAAATTATTTTCTTTCCCAATTTGACCTGATTATATTGATGTTGTATCTGGCATCTTGAATATATCATCTCCCATACTTACTCAGGCTCCTCTTTTAAGGACAATTGAATCTAGAAATGTATTTATGGTTTAGCCTTGCGTCACTGATGGGAGATATAGCGGGTCAAAACGTTGAATCATTAATGATTTGAGTATGGGCTCTGGTTTTCAGCTGGTCGCCTTTCAGTGAAAGCTGTAGTGGAAGACATAAAACCAATCTTGTTGGCGGTCGGGATCTTCCTTTATCTTTGATATTCACAGATTTAGTTCCTTGTCGATCTCATAGTTGGCTTTTTCGCAATGGAAGTAGTCATGGTCTTCACTTATTTAGAATGTTTCCGAAAATGCTCAGATTATTGAGTTTTTCTTGTCTGAGAATGAACATTTCATATATTGTCACTATGTAATTTCAAATAGTAATTTAAAAAAATTAGAGAGGAATATTTTTCTGTTTACGATATTTCTCGTCCCCTCTCTCCATGTTTGATTTTATTTTCGTAAAACAAAATCATTTTTCTTTTTTTAGTATTTTACCCGAAGTAATTCACTTGGAAATCAATAAATGGGCAACTAAACGTTGCAAACTGACGAAATGTTGAAGTGGAGTAGGTAAACGCCTCTAAACTTTCTTCATACTCACTGCTGAAGCCAAAGAGGTACTGAAACATCAGATGAATATTCTTAATTATAAGTTCTGGACTGAACTGGAATTTATTCATATTTTTTTATTGTAACAAACTACGTGGATTTTTTTTTCATTCGTTAGCCACAATGAAACAGTACAGAAGCATTTCTTCATATTTTTGAACTAACTAAAATAAGAATGAATCGAATAGGTTTTTGTATGAAAGTGTATAATCATAAAATTTTTGTCATGTGGTTCAATCAAAGTATCATATGAAAAAAGGACAACTTGAAACTGGATGTGCCAAGTGGAATGTTAAAATAATGGTACTAACTTGGGGAGTGATCCATTATAGATTTAAATAATTATGATGTGGGGAAGCCAATACAGAATAAAATATATCAGTGATGAATTTGATATTGAACAATTCATAATCCTTTTATGAAGGGAGTGGAAATCTCTGTTTAAGTTTACTTGAGTATTCAAACAATGATTATTATTGAAAAGTTCTTTGGAAATCTTCAACTCTTCAAACAAGTCAAGTCTAACAAAATTTTTATTATCTGTTTTATGTAATATTTTGGAATTTCTGTTGGGACTAAAGTTATGATTGTGAAATTTAATGTGGTGGCCAAAAGCAGATTTTTCAGGTTTGACACATCCTGTCTCAAATTGTCCTTCTTTCATATAATATTTTGACTGAACCACATGGCTTCATCCAAAAATGTATGTTTTGGCTGTCAGCCTATTTTGTTTTATATAAGTCAAATATTACAAATATGCCATGTACTTATTTTGATACTTCCTGCTGCCTGACAAGTTAGTAATCTTAAACAATTTTCCAAATGTCTTAACCTTAACAAATTTTTTGCAAACTTAAATTTTCACAAAACTTCATTTTCAATTAGATTACTTACTTTCAGGTGAGCACTGATGATGACGATAGTCGAAAGCGCTTTGCAGTAATTTTATGAGTATTCACTTTCATACATAAACCTCTTCGATACATTCACTCAATAAGAGAAGAGAGAAATGAAAATTTTTTTTTGTTACCATTAAAAAAAAGCATCGACAGTTCTTTCTGTGGAGAAATGTTTTCCTACATTTGGTGTGGACGAAGGTCTGATTCCAGATCGATAAACTTATATTTGTTCTTAATATTATTATATTCTTCCATCTGAGAGTCTACAGTGAAATAGCTTATGAAAATGATTCAGGAAAGTGTTTATCCTGATTCAATTGATTGTTTCGTCATCTTATCTCAAACTTTGAATGCTCCGCAGAGACAAATCGATTATTTCGACCTCCTTCAAACAAATCGATTAGTTATTTTATCTTATTTTTCAGTGTTATTGCTCATTTCGTCAGTTCATCATTAGTAGAAATTATAATTCAGATTCCACTTTGTGATTGACATTCTGTTGATTTTAACTGGTAATAAACACTCACTTTAGTTTCAGAATCCGAAGTTTTGCTAAGTTCCATCGGCATTATTTTTCTGACTATGAAACCGATTTATGAACTTGGAGTTCAGTTCATGAGGTGAAACAATGCATTAGTGGCCTAATTGCCACTATACAAAAAAGCATGTATGAATCCATTCACGAAAAAGAAATCCTTCGAGACCTGACTCAAGAACTTCAGCAAAATCACTATGCCGAAAACCGTTAATTCTGATAGGACATTGAGAAAACTTAAAAAAATCCTCAGCGACCTGCGGCCTCGAACCCCAAAATCGCTTTCTCCATGCTTTCTACGCCTATCTGTCGCCATAAGAAGAGCAAACCTCGAAATAAGCGAAAAAGAAATCATTCTGATTTTGGGCGATGCAAAAGTTCAATACATTAAACTTTGGAGAAATATCTTCAGAGCAACAAACTTGTCTACGCCGCTCATGCGAATAACCATTGACAAAGCCCAATGCAAACAATGACTAATACAAGGCATTGGCGGAACCAATGAGTGGGAAGCATGTAACATCAAACTCGTACCTTGATTAAAAATACCGCGTAGCAACCTTCAATTCCTGAATACCACTATATTTACAGCACCATAAGATATCTGGTATAAGAATGTCGCAATCAATCCATCGAATGTACTCCTGATAAGAGGTATACTCCTCCACTAATCCTCCTGGAATCCAAAAACAAGACTAACGATGAATATCAATTCACAATTTTCAATATCAATCGCGGAACGAGATACGAGTTTTTATTTTGCAGCTTCAACTGCATAGCTAGGTTGAACCCAAAGCCCATGAATGAAGCATGCCTGATCCAACTCCAGGCAGTGCTGTTCCATTATATACTAGGACTCATTAGTGGTACTAGACTATAGCAAATACATTGTTAAACTCAACTGTCCTTCAGACACGAAAGTATGAATATTGTTTCAATAAGTTGGCGGTCGATGTCTAAAGTCGGGTCCAGACCAAGCAGACAAATACTGAACACGATTTCAGAAAACAGGTATTCAGAAAAAATTGAAAAAAACTGTTCACACCACAACTACAAATGTGAAACAAAATTTAGTTGATGGGAACCATGTGGCGTTTCCACCAGGAGAAAAAATTCAAAATATGAAGGTTTATTGCTAGCCGCCAGTTGTTATATCCTGCTTTCCTCTTCATCCAATGTTGGAAAAATGAAACGCAAACGTTTTTGGATTAGACCAAGCTTAAAAAAGCGAGGAAGTTATTCCATAAATGAATTGTTAGTTCAGTTACGTGAGGATGATATTGGACTAAGTGGTGAGATTCGTTCAAGCTTTAAGAATTTTCTAAGAATGTCAACCAAAGATTTCGAGAATCTGATATGCCTTGTTGGTCCTGCAGTTGCCAAAAGACATACTAACTACAGAAATGCTATAAGTGTAACAGAAAGGTTAGCAATAACTTTAAGATTTCTATCAACAGGCGATTCCTACCACAGCCTCATGCATCTTTCATGTATCAAAGCAGTCCATATCTGTAATAATACCTGAAGTTTGTGAAGCTTTAATTAACAGTTTTAGTGGTTATGTAAAGGTATGTATTAACTTTTGTATGTAATTGGTTTGTGTTAATACGCTGTAACATAAACGCCATATTCAACTGTATGAAACAAATTTTTAATACAAACGATATCATTAACTCTGAAACTAATTTTGAATCCAACAGACATCATTCGCATACATACATAATTTGTCTTCTTGTTTATCTATCGATAAGTTAAAATTTCTTTTTTTTCTTAGTCTGATATATACTGAGAATGTTGTGTGTGGGCGCTGGGTAGATTTGAGACTAAATTTTGTGTATCGACGCTGGGTGGATTTGAGTATGAATGTTGTGTGTCGATGCTAGGTGGATTTGAGTATGAGTGTTGTATGGTGACGCTGGATGGATTGGAGTATAAATGTTGTGTGTTGGCGTTGTGTGGATTCGAATATAAATTGTGTGTGTCGACGCTGAGTTGATGTAAGTGCGAAGAACCAGCCGAGGATGCTGTCCGGAAGCGAAGAAATTGTTCTAATTGATGTTGTACATGGGATGATGGCGGCTCATTGGGGTTACTATTATACTTTCCCATTTCAGCTTGATATAATGGATTGTGGATTGAATGTTCTACTGTAGACTGGGCATAGAGTGTGGGTAGACCTCTCAATATTTGAGCTACCAATTCACCTATTATGTCAAATTTTTCAGGGTTTCTTTATGATTGTTCTTGTCGATACTTATGTAATGATGTCACTATGTTGTAGACTTCTTCATTCCTACGCTCCACTTTTTGTGATATATCCTTCCGTTTAGCAGCCTCGTTTATCTTCGCATTTTCAGAAGTTTCTTGAATGTCCTTCACTTTAGATTTTTCCTTTGCTGCCACAGCGACATTAGTCACCACAGTATGTTCTGCATCCATAGTCTCTATTCTTTCAATCTCGGTTGTCTGTTGACTGTCACTTGGTATATTACCAGTGTCATCTAGTGACGAACGTGATGAGTCAGATTCCTGAAAACAAAAAACAAATTGAATTTTCTAGTGAAATTCCATCCAAACGCTTAAATTTATTTTCTTAATTTCAGACTCCTACAAATGAAGCCGAATGGAAAAAGATCAGTGCAGATTATGAGAAGATTTGGAATTTTCCTCACTGCCTTGGTGCTATGGATGGCAAGCATGTAGTCATCGAAGCCCCCATACATACCGGTAGTGAATTCTATAATTATAAACGCACATTTAGCATTGTTTTGTTTCCAGTTATCAATGCAAAGTATAACTTCGTTTATGCAAGTGTGGGCGCTCAGAGAGTATGGGATGGGGGAGTATTCAAGAGCACATCTTTTTATAAATTGATGGAAGAGTCTTCGTTACATCGCCCACAAAATCGTAACCTACTTGGTAGGCAATTACCTGCCCATATGTCTTTGGACCGGATGATGCATTTCTCTTGACAACTGTTATAATGAAACCATACAGTGGCCATCAAGAAAAACACTCAAAAAATCGAGTGTTCAATTATCGGTTAAGAAGAGACCGTAGGGTAGTTGAGAATGTTTTTGGTATACTCGCATCTGTTTTTCGTGTACTGCGTAAGCCAATGTTATTACAGCCAGAGAAGGCCAAAAAAATAGTTTTGCTTCATAATTACTTGAGAATAAATGCAACAAACAGAAACAGTTACACTCCCCCAGGAACATTAGATAAGGAAGATTTGGAAACGGGAACAATAGACCGAGGTTCTTACCCAACCTACCGCTTCATTATTACCCCTTATGAACATTCCACGAAAAGCAGCCCTGGAGGCATGGGCCATCAGAGACGAGTATGCTGACTATTTTATGACAAACCTAGACCAAGTACCATGGCAGTTACAGTATACTAATATACTTTTTATTATCAATTTTAATGTTTTTATAATGGTTTCATGTGATTGCATGTTTGCATGTATGACAAAAGAAGGTACCTACTTACTTTACTATTAGGAAAAATTAATATTTTTTGACATATCTCGTATTAGAGTGGAAAGTTTCGAGTTTATGCATAACTTTTTTCCTTAAAATTGATAATAAAAATGTTTTCCATATGGCTACGACCGAGGCTACGAGTTTAGTTGACATAATTTACAAATATTCTTGAAAACAAAAATTATAAATGATCTACTTACGTGTTTCTCTTAAACATCCAGCTTGCAGGCTCTTTCGAGGCTCATTTTTGTCTCGTAAAAAACTTAGCAGTTCATATTCAAACCATTTGGAAGTGAAATGTTTACCGGCCTCCGATTTCTTAATTTTCTTATAGTTTCTTCTTTCTTTCGTATACTGGCTATTAATATTCCTTATTTTCTTTTCAACATCAGCCACTGACTTTATATTTAATTCCAAATACATCTCTTTCAGTTCATCGGCTTTCTTGAAACGAATTTTTTAGTCTTTATTTTTATGGTCCCATAATAATGGATGCCCCCAGTACAATTTCATCAATTTGCAAGTATTTTCCGTGTTCCACTTCTTTTCTCCCGACATTTTGGCAAAGACACGCCAATACAACACAACCGAACTATATTTGTGTGATTTTTCACTGATTTACTACCTGGTCACCTAGTTTTGTCAGCGTACACCGTCCACACTGCGCCGACAACTTGTCAAAAAATATGCAGACAAAACAGAGACCCTTTGATCTTTACCGACGGGACTTGCAACAGTCTCACAATTTGGAAACAAAACACAAATAAGACAAAAATGTTTCAGAAATGTACCGGATTTGTCGCCACTTTGTCGCAAAACATGAATGTTCTTGTCTTGTCGTTGTTTTGTCTGCTTGGTCTGTACCCGGCTTGAGAGTGATACATCGTTTCGGCATGAATACATGCATTTGAAAAACTCTTACCTCCGCGGTGACATCAGTTGTGTTTAGTCAAGTTAATTGACGACACTTGTTCATTGAATTGCACTTGAACGAATTCCCAGAACATAAGTATCGATTCAATCTGAATGATGAAGCGAACAAATCGAACCATGTTATTCTTTTGTTGATGTGAAGGTCATATGATAATGACAACTGAAGCTTTCGAAACGTTATTATCATGAAAAAAGTTCAATTGATTAGACGTCTGTGAACTTCATTGTTGTCTGTGTTGGTATTTGCTCATTGGATTTTATGAATTTAGGTTTTCATAGATTGATTTTCCACACCCAACTCAACACGGTGACTGTAATAATGAGAAAAACAAGCTTTGTAACATTGGAATAGGCTATGACACATATTGTTTTTAACACCGTACTGTTATAACATATGTATAACAAAGTACTCATTTTTTTTTCTAAATCACCAGATGGGCCAAACACATGATGATTGAACTAATGGCGTGTCATGAAACTATAAATTTACAGATATCAACACGAGGTTGTCGAAACATTATTTATGTTTGGTGTCTTATCTATGGCCTAGTAATCTATAAGGCTAGGACCGCACTGCAGGAAGGTTGATAGGATGGTGGATAGCTGCCTGGCGAACATCCTGCTATTTATAAACATGAGTAACAGAACGACAGTAGCCGCAGTGGCCTTTCACTACCATCTTACCTCCAGAAACCATCAGAAGGTACGCCAGGCGACTATCCAACCTAATCAGTAGTGTTTGATAATCCAGGCCGGTAGCCTAGCTAAGGAGGAAAATGTAATAAGTTCTGTGTACAAAAGAGGGGCAATTGGGGACCCAGCAGATCCATTGAGTAAATATTCAAAAATGTTAACGATGTTGCTGATATAGCTTTTCTGAAGTTCGTTGCAATTTGCATTCAGTCAACTTCAAAAGTGGGTCAAATGCCTCAACTGATATCCTTAAATACAAATGAAATGTTTCGCCTCAAATCGTAAGTATGAAACCACGGTCTTTTTATAACACTGTAATTCTCGAATATGAACTTAGTAAAAATGTTTTCGCGACTTTAGAGAGAGGCATGATTATTACTTTTCCGCTTTCAGTTGAATACTGGCTTCATTTCACTGTGTCCAGTATGCATTGGCCCTCTCGCCATCCACCCTCCAAGCGACCATCTAGCATCCTGCAGTGCGGCCCCGGGTTAAGAAATTATTACCCGCAATTCTGTCAACCACAACGTGCCGATTCACACAAAAGTCGAACATGTCGCTTCTTTGGACCATTTGTACACGCCACGTATCCATACAAGAACTACAATAAAATCCTTAAGACGCTCTAGGAGCGGTGTCTGTGCGAAAGGAGCGAAATCAAATCTATTTAGAGAAACGTTCCCAAGAAGTTTGTTCCACGTAAACACAGTTTTCCGAATGAAAGAGTCGTCGAACAGTGAAGTTCGACGTATACTGAGTTGAACCTGAAAACGATGTGCAGCCACAGTCCGTCGCGTATTTTTGATATGTACTGCTCTTGGTGGAATCAAATGTGCCAAGTCACTTGAATATTCCAAAGAAGGTTTGATCTGATCTGAGCTTTATGAAGTATCAAAAGTTGATGAGGTGTGTACAGTTTTCTGGTTCGGAACAATGTTCCAAGCTTTTGAAAAGCGGTTTTTGCAATTCCAGTAATTTATTGTACCAAGATATATTAGTGTCCATTTCAACCCTCAACAAATTTATCGAGGCAGAAAGCGGAATTGTCTATCCTGTCATTATTATATCCAGTTCAGAGACATTTATAGAAAATCGATGCCTGGGTTTTGTGGTATTGCATTGAACTTGGTTACTTCCACTCCAGTTCGAATTCACTTCTAGATCCTCTTCAATATATGCAACTTCTTGCTGCCGATGAAGATGTACATCTGACGCCGATGTCCTGGAATCCAAATGAAATGACGAGACGAGTGTGCTGTCGCCAGTAGAGCAATAGATTAGATTCTTGGTTTTTTCCAGTAGGTCGTTGATATACAATGAAAAGAGGGTTGAAAACAATATGAATCCCTGGGGAACACCAGCGTTTATGAGAGAGTTGAGAGATAGCCATCGACGGCTACTTGCAAGAAGCTGGAAAGCCTTGAACAAAAATGATTTTTATGTGTCAGTGTAGCAGAATCAATCAACCTTCAACTAGATACATTCTTGCGAGATAAATATCTGATATAGGGAAGTTTCAAACTCACAACTTTTGGATATTAAGTGGGACACACCACCACGACAACTGGCAAAAGAAGTATTCAATGGCAATGGTCAGTTGTACCTTTCATTCAATTTTTTGTTATACAGATCAGTTTTGAGGTGATCCGTTATTGCTATCCCGAAAATGGAGAGACTTACAAGGTTGGTTGAATCATATAAAATATGCCTATTTGAGGAAACAATGTTACGATATTCACAAATATCTAAGATCGCGAGATTTCGTTTGTTGGTTCCACCGTCTACATTTCATATTATGTGAAAATATAATACAAGAACTTTCTTTTTTAACCACTTCTAAAAATATAACCCCTTCAATTCAAGAACTCTCTGTACTGATAAGAACCAATTTCCAATGAAATATTTCGTCAATTGGATTTCATCATCTGGCATCTAGTTTATGTATCAATTTCAGTAGCGATTTTTCCAACAAATTGAGCAATGTATCACAATAAAGTGAGACCATCATTTCTCGTATTCAAAATTAGAAACCATAGATAAACTCCCAAATAATTTGCAGGTGAATGTCAATATCCATACAACTTTTTTTGTAAAAGAATCAGAGTGTTGTCCCAGAACCAATTATCACTACAAACTCTGCCATGTATTAGAACTGTTTTTTATCAAATAATGTCATCAAAATTCAGTCAATGCAAACATTCGTGGTGAGCACTACAGAAATTCACACAGATCAAATTACCTTTCATGTACTTGACGTCTGGCGTTCATACTCGTATATTTATTTCGTGACTCCCGTGAAAAGTCCCGGACTTGAAAAAGAAATACCTAGATATTTATTATACAAGGGAAAAAAGTATTTGATTTCAGCTCGAGGTTGTGTTGTCTACCGACGCGAAGCAGAGGGAGACAAAAAAACCGAGAGCTAAAATCTAATATTTTTCCCGTTTATAATACACAACTTTTTTTTTGTGACGGAAAAAACGATGAATTAATTTCTGCATTTACTGATGTTTATATATGTTTAAGGGTGTTCCTTAAACACATACTAATATTTAAGGAGGTAATTCTTAGACCCATTTTACGAAAAAAGCTTCCTATGGGCGTATGTCCTAAACGCCTTAACTTTTGAGATACAAGGTGGCAAACTTTTCAAAAATAATCAGTTTTTTAATAACAACTGAGATAATTTTTTAGACATCTTTGGCATATTTGGTACATATGTTCCATGCCTCAAGGTGCATTTTCTGATGTACATAAATTTGTATTTTTTCAAACAGTGGCATCCCTACGGGTTTCGCATTGAATATTTTTGGGGAAAAAGTACTACGCCAATGCTTTCTCTTCAAAATAAAATCATTTTTTAAATCCTCATTCATTTTTGTATTTCTTTGACCGACGCATGATTTTCACTCAAATAAATAAAAATCGACAGAAAGCAAATTAAGAAATTAGATCAATTCTAAAATGAATGAGAATCTGAAAATTGCTTCATAACACATTACCAATTCCCTAATAATATTTGAAAACATAATCTGCAAAAAAATAAATTTTTCACAAAAACGAGTTTTATTTTATTTTGTGACAGTAAGTCTAAACGAATAGCACAAATTTGTTAATTAGTAATAATACCAAAACTGATTATAAAAATTGTTGGAAGTGGCCACCTGCACTTAGTATGCATGCTTCCGCCCTTCTACGCATGGAATTACGCACCCGTTCAAATATTCCCGGCGTATTTCGTATAGTTTCACACGAGGCAACTATTCGCTCTCTTAAATCTTCTAAAGTATTAACGGGAGTTTTATACACAAG
>WOGP01006922.1:0-12069 GCA_015342065.1 Leptinotarsa undecemlineata | reverse complement strand
GATTGTGGATATATATTGTGTATTGATTTGTTTGTAGTCTGGAACCCTTATGATTAAGATCTCTATATCCATTAATTGTTTATTTTATTTATATTATGTCCAAATGTGTCCAGTTCAAAGTTATGTTTTCATTTATACTCAGTATCCATTTAATACGTTATTTCATTTTGATTCTTTATATTCTGTTCAAATATGTCAAGTTTGAACTTATATTATTATCTATATCTAGTACTTATTTCAATAGATTGATTGGTTTCATTTATATATATTCTTTTTGAATATAGCTATTTTGAATTTATATCTTAGTACTTAATTTAATGCACGAATATCATTCAATGTCGGATTCAGTATTCTGATTCCTTACATACAGGCAGATCAGGTGTCACAAGCGTCACCGGAATAATATTCTTAGTCGCTGATCTACATTTGCCAATCAGAAACGCGTTAAAATTTTTACCAGAATTTATAAATCTTATTATTTGGTTTGTCATCAGTGTGACCAAAATATTTAATTTGGTGACTGGTTGAGGTATCCACATTTCAAGTATTAGACATTTCTGAAACACAACGTTTCACGAGTCTGTAAGGTGTGCCCAAGGTGAGTCTCGCTGTCGTATTTCAAATATAAATAAAAATATATTGATATTCAAGTGGAGAATTTCAATATTTTTTAAACGGGTCTACTTGTTTCGATTGAGAAAATTCCAATGATTAGGCTAACTACAGGCTTACCAAGAAGTTGTGACGACCTACTTATTTTGTAGAAATAACTTTTGCCTAATTTCTACTAAGTTTATAATTTGTTGCGACCGATTTAGGTTTATTAGACCATTTTTAAGTAATTAGTACTTCAATTCAAGTACTTTATTATACACCGATTAGGACAGGTACCTGAAATAACGAATGTTACCTTAATTATCAATACCAATACTACAATAACTGACTATCTTTTATAATATATCACAATGAAGATGATTCCTTGGTGATCGAAACACGTGTTAAGGTGGTGTTTTTGTACAATTTATTTATTTCCAATGCTTTCAATAAATTCATCTCTCTTTCTTCATTGCACGTATGGAAATTGTTCATGTTTTCTTCATTTATTGTATGGTTTGTTTCTTGTAGACGTTGATATGTAACTCACTTGTATCCGATATCACATGCTCCCGGTATCAGATATATATGGACATCTACAAGGATCCATTCAACAGTTGGTAAACGTGAACACTACTGATGATCTTCAAGAGGTAATCGTGATATATTACAGAAGATAATTAGATATTGTAGAATTGGTAATGAATATTCAAGTAACATTTGTTATTTCAGGTACCTATTACAGATATTTGACCTTATTAGTGTATATTCAAGTACTTGTCTCATCTTGTGTAATGGTTATTTGAAAATGGCCTAATAAACCGTAACACGTCGTAACAAATAATGAACTTGGTAGAAATCAGACAAAAGTTATTTTCTTCACTCTACATTCACTAACCAAAATAGTGGAAAACATATTTGTATTGAATTATTCGATTTGTTGAACCTCAAAATATTCTATACTTTGTCCATCTAAGCACCGGAGTGCTCCAAAACATTATCATGCATAGTGCACGTGATCTCACAGACAAGGCTGCTTGTACAAAGTCGCACTAAGGAACGACCAAAAAGATATTTTTTCTTAATAATTTGCGGCTCGGTAGGTACAGGAAACTATTTTTGGCGGAATTTCGGGACACAAATCAACAGTTTCTTCAGCCGTATCAGAACTTGACATTTCAAAAAATTTTAACTTTGAAATACTGTTTATGTAGACACCACAAGCGTTAAAACGTAACTGATCACTGCGACACTATAACATGAATTTTGCCAGCCTATTGCTGTTAAATCTGATTGGTCAGCGTTAGGAAAGTTGTTTATTTCACCCAATATATGCAAATAAGCCTGATGATCATGATTCGATCACGTATCTATCTTTGTTTCGGTTGATTTGTTTGTTGGATGTATATAGTTTAGTGTTTCAATAATTATTTTTCATATAAGTATTCGATTGATTTCATAATGATATACTGAAATCATTTACTGGCGTGGATGAACTATGCAGGATTCCTCATATTTTATTCAACACAGAAGAAGTCAAATTTAGGGACAATCGACAGTTCAATTATATCGAACAGATCTGTTGTTGGTGAATCCAAAATAATGTAATGATATTTTCTCTAATCTTAATCTGGAATATTTAGTAACACTTTATTTTGGATCGAATCCAGGTACTTGATTCAAAAAATGACATTCAACATGTACGACATGAAATAATTATTATAAAAAGTCTTGTAGTATTTTTTTCTGCACTTCTTGAATTTCAACAATGCAGCATTGAAATTAACTCAATATGTTACCAATATAAGATTACATGTCCTCATTGGATCCATTGTGTTGCAATAAATCAGTTCAGTATTTGTTCCTGTGAACTGGTTTAATTTGAATTATCTATAATTTTCATTGAAAATTATAAAAAATTTCGATATTCATAATGATTTCACGTCATATTTTCTACTTTCGTAGAAATTATTAAAATACCACAGAGATTCTGTGATATCGCCACTGACGATGTTTGGTATTTTCAATTTACCATAGTGTTCCATTCTGACAGATAGTAAAAAATCGTTATCGTAGCATATCTTGATGAAATTCCCATTTTTTCGTATTTCAATAAAAATTATATATTATGATAAATGTGTAATGAACGTTTATATTTCCTTTCAATACTAAGGAAATATTCATCATCCACTAATTTCATTTCAAATATTTGTAAAGATGAATTTGTTTGATACTACCATCTTGACCTTGAGCTTGAAGTCTTTTGGTGATGTTATTATATTACCTACCAAATAATATAAATTTGAATGGTTATTCATATTTCACACTAGAACAAATAAACTGTTCCTCGTGTCAGTGTGTTTTACTCAGATCATGACGATGCTAACTTCGTCAGCAAAGCATGCGTCGAAAGACAGTAGTTTTGTTCTGGTGTGGGACAACTACTATCTCAATAGATATTGTGATATTGTTATTGAGAGTTCAGTTCTCCCTAATTTCCGTCATCAGAGATCACAAAAAAGTAGAGTGAAAATCTTATATCTCAATATAAGATGTTAGAGTGAAAAACAAAAGAGAATTTTTGACTCGCTAACATTTTTAATTGAATAATTTACACCTTAATACATGAAATCAGACTTGAGAAACATACATACGTCTAACACACACTGTCTAACAAAACATTATAATGTGTTCGCAGGCATAATTATGAAACCAAACATAATGCTTAATTTCTGCTTACTACTTTACATTGAGTATTTGTGAAAACTGATGATTAAGCCAAAATATCACGAAATAAACGATCCATAATATTGTTATACAACATTTCGATGCAAGTGAAATATTTGAGTGTGAGTATAGTCAATTTGAAATAAGAAATAATTCCTTTTGTGTGTGACACTGAATTATGAATTTGAGAAAAATATCATTGCAAA
This sequence comes from Leptinotarsa undecemlineata, assembly GCA_015342065.1. NCBI lineage: Eukaryota > Metazoa > Arthropoda > Insecta > Coleoptera > Chrysomelidae > Leptinotarsa > Leptinotarsa undecemlineata. The sequence continues at coordinate 8,542 of WOGP01006922.1, read as the reverse complement.
AATTTTTACAGTTATAGTTTTCTCAGATGAATTTGACAATGAGGAAAACAAAAACTCAAGAAAAAAGTTTGATGTATCTATATATTCTAACTGATTTCTCTTGATATCATTGAAAAAGTATGATTACTATAATTTAGATTTCAGCAGAGGAATCCTGTAGGACAGTAGGAATTTACATTAAATTTGAAGCGATCTGGATTTTATTTATTTAGAAAAAGAGTCTTAAGAAGTATTTTTCTGGAGGACACTTTCGAAAAGGTAATTGAAATGTATCGAATAATGTCAAAGTTATGGGCAAACTTGACGCGATACTATAATAGTCCCTTTCTCAGAGGATTTCACCTTACAAAAAGTGGTGTAGGGGATTTAATTTTTTTAAATCGTTTTAATGAGTATAGAGAGTAAAATATGAAAAATGTGACTAAATCTGGGGTCGGCACAACTTTTTGTAGCCAAAGAACCTCGAAATTTTCGGACATTTTTCGGTTTTTTCGCAATATCTCTCAAAGGAGTAGTTTTCGAAAAAAAAGTCCTAATACAAAGTTGTAGAGCATTGAATCCCTACAAATTTTATATAAGATTTTTTTTGTACGACCAATAGGAAGCGAGCTACAGCCTCTCAAAGATGGACCATTTTTCTCAAAATGGTAAAAAAGCCAAATAGCACCTTCTTTTATGTGTGTCATTGCGACCTATGCATTCATTGGTTGTATTTTCGAATTATATTTTGGTCCGATAAGGTTTTTCAGACACCTCATCACCCCCTCCTGTCCCTCCCAAATTGATAACTTACGAGGAATGAGTAGGCATATCGAAACCCTCACCGTTCAATGCAATGTGAGAAAAAGCACTTGAACCTATTCGCCGAGCTTTCGCATTTTTTTAAAGCTTCATCAGGGCCTAGAATCAATATAATGAAACAAAACTAAGGTGAATGAAATATATTTAGGAGTGATTCATTTTTGGGAAAGTCTTTAGCTTTCTACTACTCCATCCTGCGAATGATATCTGAATTTCATTCCATAACGAATGTTTGGAATACAAACTAAGTAGAGAAAAGTATCTTCTGTATAACTCAGTCTTCATTTAAAAGTATTTGTTTCGAAAGAATTTTTTTCTTTCGTGTATTTCAATGTTTATATGAAAGTAGCTGTTTTAGGAGAGCTTTCTTCCAGATTGTGTCTGAAAGTTGCTTCTTTGCATGATCTACACATCTATGTATAGAGTTACTTATTTTCAAATTGATTGCTTTCTTCCTTTCTTTGGAAGATTCCCACATTTTTTTGTATCAAGAATGGTGCTTAGCAGAAAATTTGAAATAAGCGTTATTGTTATGAATAGAATGATCTAGAACTTTTCTGTGGTCCCCCCCATTATAATATTAATCACCAACTAAAGGAATAAAGGAGACAATAGAGTGGAAAAAATGTGTTTGGAAAAAACTTCAATTAAACAAGTGAAGTATTCAATTTTAATCAAATCATTGAAAAATTGACCAATGAAAAGAGAAGTTAACCTTTCACTTTACTTCCTTAATAGGCATTTCGACGGTCCTGATTCACGAACAGGTGCCATGTTGGGTGGGTCCTCGTACACCTCATCCATGGTTGATGAGGTGAATGTATCTTCCTCTTCCTCACCATATGTGTCTTAGGTTTTAGAAGTACAGTAGGACATTGTCGCAGTCGGTGCCTCTATATTTCTTACAGATACTGAGGCATTTCAACTCGGCTTTACGCACGCACTAGCAGGCTCGCTGACATCCAAACCTGCAAGAGCACGAGACACTTTCAAGTGGGCTTTTGGGTGCTGGGTCCTTCGTTGCATGCTGTGGAATCAGACCCTTTAGATTGCTGGTCCACCCATAATGTTTGGGGTTCAAGTGTATGGCACCCAGCCAATTCCGAATTGGGTAAAATGATCCTAGGGAGTGTAGAGCAGCAGCACCAGAAGTGAGTGACAACCGAGCAAGAATAATTTTACCTGCAGACACGGACTTCTTAAAAAGATCTTATCGCATGTCGTCCAAGGTTTCGAGTCCACTGAACGTCTCCTGTTGGCACAATACTTTGAATATAAGCTCTCCAGCTTCAATAATCTCTCCATTTGTGCTCTGCTTATCCAAGAACACATCCAACGCATGCTTCATTTCGCCGGAAGATTTTTCCAGAACACTGCACAGCTCCACTTTTCTATGGCAAAATAAGGCAGATGTAGCGTTACACCCGGTGAAAGCATGGCTGATGGGAATGTATTGTGGATTGAATTCGAATGATGCTATTGAGTAGCATACATCATTTGCACCACCTCTCTCAGGCTTCAGGAAGAATAAATTTCTGAACTGCTACCCAAGCCCAGTCATGAGCATAATGAGATCAACATCCTCCCCAACCAGCACCACAGCATCACATTTCTGGCTATGGCGGTTACTACTATGAGTGTCCGTCAGCATCTTCATGTGCCTGATTGACATGAATTCCACAATCCTCCAACTCTGTTTTGAGTATGTATTTATGGGTACATGAATACTCATTCATCGTCAGTTATCAATTTGATGGGGGTTGGGGCGTTTGGGGGGTTTGAGAGGGGGCATTTTAGAACAATTCTCTGTCGCAGGTCTAACACATCTATAGGCTTAGTAGAGTACCCTTTTGACTTCAGGTGTTTCCACCGAAAGAAGTCCATCGGTGTGAGATCAGGTGATCTAGCTGGCCACTCCACTGGACCCCTTCTGCCGATCCAACGCATTGAAAAACGTTCGACCAAAAACTGTCTTACCGAACATCAAGATGTAGGGATTCACCATCCTGCTGAAAGGTTATTTCATTTCCACTAAATTAATTATCATCATTTTCTGATATTTGTGTAATCCTAGGATCCACACAGTCTTGTGATAGATTCAAGTATGTATCTCTATTGAGATTGCCTTCAATGACCAACAATATGATTACCATGAATTTCTGCCCAGACATTCAATTTTTATGGAGTTTGTGAATGTGTTTCCATTACCAAATGATTATTCAGTCTGAAAAACATATATCGTATAACAGGTTTAGGTTATTGGTGAATTTCTCGCTGAACTCCTCACGAAACTGAAGTCGACGATCAGGATCATCTTCGTTCAATTTCTGACCTAGCCTTATTTTGAAAAGATTGAATTTGTAGGCTCTCAAAATCCTAAAAACACTAGTAGCTGATACAGCAGATGCTCTAGCTACTTGTCTGATAGATTGTCGTTAATCTATTTGAATACGTCTTAAAACTGCAACTTGAACTCCTTCATTTCTGATATGACGGAATATTTCATTTTTTCTGTTGTGCACAGAACTAGAAGTTCGAAACCCATCCATTAACTGTCTAACGTATTGATGGCTCACGTTGTGGTCTGGATGATTCGTAGTATAAATTCTTGCAGCTGCTTTAGCAAATTCATTATTTCGATAAAAAGTTGCAACATTTTTCTTTCTTTCTGCAGTAGAACAAACCGTGTTGGAACAGAGTGAACAAAGATCACTGAATAATAATTCGTGAAGAAGTGACAGTGGCCGACTATTTACTTTTTGTTCTGCGACAACTAGATTCAACAAAAACTACCAGTGCAGAAAAAACTAACCAGTGTCGTTCATTTCAAAACGGTCACTACTAATTGAAAGAATTCTAAAAATCTAGAAAAACTGCGACAGAGAATTGTCGGGAATGCCGATTTCTGACTCCGGACATCTTCAATAATGTAAGGAACGCTTTCGAAAGTAGACTGTATTATTGTATGGTACTAGATGGAGGTCATTTTGAACACAACCATTGATTGTGTTGCCATTGATAATACTTTTGTAGCTTCCCTTAATAAAATGAGCGATAGCGAACTTTCTGTTTTTTCTTTAATATGACGTTCAAAATTTTATTTCTCAATAAAGATTAAACATATTTAGAAAAAAATTACAGAAGTTATAGAGGGACGGAATACCTTTCAAATTATATATCCCTTGACACCCCATGCCTTTGAAAGAAATATGGGGGTTAGTTGCTGACAGCAGGTGGTGAAGTTTCGGGTATGATTTCTATATCAGAATTAATCCTTCTAGAAATGGAAATTGACGTGTTCTTTGAAATTTTTGAATTCACGTCCGTTTCTGACTTACAATATGAGTCAAGTTTTCGTTGGAACACCCTGTATATACTTTTGCCGGAAACCAATTCAGTCTGCCACTGAAAATATTATATATCTGATAATAAAACCGGCAATCATACTCGACAGGGATTCAGATTATATCATCAGTACTTTGGTTTTGTACCTTGTAGTACAAAACCTAGCTAGACTTCTAACAAAAGCTACAATGGCACTTTTAGGAAAATGTCTTGAAGACATATAACGAAAAAACACAAATAAAACTGATACATTTGTACTCGGAACCGGGGTTGCAAGAGAACTCTGTGGAATTTTCACACTCTATATAATCTTTTTGGTATTTTCGAATTTTCCAATAGATTTCACATCAAACATGTCCCTTTTCCAAAAACTATAACAGGTTTTTCATGAAACCAACTTGAAAGCAATCAAGATATAAGTTCATGACAAATATGAAAGTTGGGACGCAGCATTATACTTGGCCTGAAATATTCTTGAATATGTATGTCAGCTGTCAATTACTAAGAAGATTGCAATGAATCAGGAAGAGTTCTTCCTGAACTCAATCGGAAAAATAATAATTTCATGGAAAGAAAGATTTTGACTTTGTACTTCCTTCCCCATCTTCAAATAAAAAATGGAAGAAACTCACAAAAGATGGGGAAACATTTTCAAATTAACCTCTTTAGAAGCTATGAAGGTCATGCATAGAAAGTACTTTCAGATACATTCAGATTCATTTATGACATCAGAACTTCATATCACGAATGAGCTAAATCTACCTATGTCACAATGACACTACGTAATGACATTCATATTTTCATTAAATTCAGTCTTATATTTTTATGTGCAATTTTCAGCACTGAATGCTTGTGGAGTAAACTATAAAGCATATTTATGAATCTGTTCGTTTCATATCATGCAGTTGTCTAGAACAAGACATTTACGATCCACGTATCAAAGATAGATGTTAATTCTTAGTTTTCATCAAACGGATTTGAATCAATAATCGATTGGGTGCATATTCAATGACTTAATCAGTGAAGACGCTACTTCAACAGGATCTTTGACGTACGTTGTGAGAAGGAAATATGAAATTATGCATTCATTCAGTAAGGTCATGATTCTCTCCAGAGTTTAACTCATCAGAAAACAGTGATGATAATACGACTCTGTTTAAAATCGGTTTCTAGTTGATATACTTTCGGTTCGATAGGATTGTCCATATTGCTCACTCGCTGATGAAGACAGGGAGTTACCAAATTCACAGATCAAAAAAGATTAGTATCTAAATCGCGGCCTGTAGACTTTCAACGACTTTGATGTGTTTTTCTTTATACAGCAATATAAAAAATGTACTATTTGGGAAAATAAAGTCTGGGTTAGTTGGCTGTGTTGGAAGGAACTTGTAGTACTTCTACATCAGCAGATATTTTCAAAGGATTCTTCACATACACATACACTTCACATACACCACTGAAGATGTCTGGCGCAGTTGCAGAAAAAACTTTTGATACCACACTTCGAATTGAATCAAATCAATTTCATTTCCCTTAGATAATATAACATTGTATCTAGAATAGACAGGTTGGTTAGGTAGATAAGAGACAATGAGATACATAGGTATGTAGATACAATACACAGTCAGGTTAAAAATAACATAAAAATGATAAATACCATAAATGAAAGCAATATAGATTATTACCCATAATATGATGACATATCAGGTACATGGTCGACCACGGCCTACTAGCCTGGACTGTGTGTTCTCTAATCGTGACTCCGTAAAATACGTTCTATAAAATGTATTACTAATGATCAGAACTCATTTTTTGTAGACTACACCCTATGATTAGAAAGTAGTTGTGGAATTATATATGATAATGACAAACTTTTACAATCTCAAGAAATGATATATCCGCCTAGGACAACAAACACTGAATGAACCTCCCAATTACGTTAAACACCTTATCGAACCAATAATTTGCTGGTCATGTTTTATTTCTGAACAGAAGTCACAGAATTTGAAGTTTCACTGAGTCGGAAATACTCATTTCATTCAAAAATTTTCGAGAGTTGTACAAAAACCAGATATGCAGAATCCGTGTTAGGAATCACACGTTAAAAGGTAACACCTTGTTAATCCCTAGCTCGCACAAGTTTCGACTTCTGAGGGTTGTCGTTCGTAGGGGTGCGACAACTGGTTAACGGAAAAACAGATTTTAGACAGATTAGCAATTGCTTCAAATAATTTATTGAATAAACAGAAAGACTATTGCGTAGTACAATTCCATTGAATATATAATCAACTATCCGTGTCTTTCATGGACAGATCGATGACACTTGAAATTTTTGAAGGTATACATTAGGTTTCATTGAAACTATTGTTTGTTGTATATACAAATGAATGATTAGAAAAATTACATATGAATACTTTTCATCAATCAAAAAATTTAAAAGATACACAATTACTTCTGAAATCAATAACACAAATAATGATGAAAAGTGTTAATGACAAGTTGACCAAATCTTCATCTGAATTTCAATTGAAACTCAATGAAAATGGTTGGAAGTTAACCTTCCATTTCTGATTGTGTGTAAAAAATTCGATTTCAGAGCAGTACTCTTACTGCTTACAGTAATATTACTGCGGTTGTAACCCAACACTAAACCGTTATTTTTAACACCTCGACCCGTGTTTCAATCACTACGTGACCTCCGAAATCTTCAACCTTCCTCTTGAAGATGAATCCTTGTTCATTGAAACACATTTCGAGGTGTTAAAAATAACGGTTTTGTGATACAGTTTCGTGAACTATTACGAAGCAAAATGTTATGAAAACTCTTCAAAATGTCATTTCGGACTTTTGCGCCATTCAATGCCTATAAGTATCATAATATTTTTTTCAACTTCGATTTTGATATACATCCTTTCTTGAAATACTCGTATTGGTATTTAGAAGTTGCGCGATCTGTTTCGAATAGTTAAATTTTATCCAATACTTTCATTTCTTGAGAATATTTCATTCCATTTCGGGTGGCGTTGGAATGCTTATAGCTGGGACACATGTAGTAATTGAATTATAATGCAGTGGAGAATCAATTCAGGATTTCAGATTTTTCAGATTCAATGTATTTTTTGGAAATTGAACGTAATTCCTTCAATATAAAAGTATATTTTCATATTCATATATGTAACAAAAAACAGTCACATTCTTTCTGTGTGAATTACACTCTTCAAAACAATTCAATGAAGAATATAGAATATAGAAGATATAGAAATGCAGAAAGCTAGAATTCTTTGCATTCTTTGTACCGAAAAATAATACAGGTTGTACCTGAAAAAAGTTTGGAGACATTTTCATCAATCTACGATGTGTGGATAGTACCAACAAAATTTCAGAGCGTTCGATAAAAATTGCAAAAACATCAAAGCCGTTCACTAACCTTTGTTTCTTGCGTTGGTTAGGAATTCAGAGACATTCAATAGAGCTCTTGTGCAATTGAAACCATTTTGTATATTGATTGCATAAGATCGAAACGATTAATTTATTGAAAAGTGACTCTACAGACATTTTCTGAGTCAGTTGTTATTTCTATAGTTTTGAATAGCATTGTGAGAATATTTACTTGAGCCTGATTTGTTAACTCTGAGAGACTGAGTTGCCAAGCTTTCGCTTCTAATGGGAAGCTCCTTCAGGGCCAATAATTTATTGAGTTGTGTAATTTGTAACGTCATCAACATAACATAACATTTGTAATGTTATTCAAAGGCAAAAATCCACAACCCAATAAGCTTCCCATTAGAAGCGAAAGCTTGGCAAAGAAGAGAAGACTTTTAATTTTTGATTGACAGACTCCGTTACTCCGTTTTACTGTATATTTCTCCAGTAACTAGTAACTAGTAACTAGTAAATAATGGGGCTTTGCAGCAAATGAAAGAGTAGGTATATACTCTTTAACGTTTGTCCAAGCTTTCTGAAATTAATACATTGTTTTCATCATCAGGGATGCTACATACGAAAGTTACGTAAAATACGATGGTTTCATACGATGGTTATGTAAAATATTAAGCACATCGTGTTGGATAAACACTGTTACAATACATTTACAAAAATTCGGCCCATCATCAGTATGGTGCAGCCAAAAGCCCGAAACACGTGTATATGGTTTGCCACTTTCTTGAGTGCTATGTCCGATATTACCTTCTGTTTCATACTAAATATCATAAAAATAAATGCATGAGGTCGTTTAATTTCGATTAAATCGGTACACTCGACCACCCTGTGAATTTCTATGGGTTGAACAAAGTCTGCAAAAACGGTATCTAATCTTTTATCAAGTTTTTTACAAACTGTAGGTTTTCGGCTAAAATGAATAATCTGAAAGTGTCGATTTTGTACATTCTATGCAGTT
>WOGP01006921.1:0-12069 GCA_015342065.1 Leptinotarsa undecemlineata | reverse complement strand
GCTCCTATCCTCGAAGGAACATGAGGAGTTTAACTAAAACCTTCAAAGTGATCAAATTTCAATGGATACCAAAAATATGTTATCGATCCTCTCCAAAAGGATCTCCCTAATAGGTATTTAACACTGAAATTCGATTCCTTCCAACGATTATTTAAATAAAGGAAAATTTAGATGTTTAACCTCAATCCTCTGTAAATCAACAGAATTACTCAATGAGTTATTCAAACATTCAATCTACCTGTCTGCACAATTTAATCAAAGATAAATAAGATAAATAAGGTCTTTTACCAGAAAATGCCTTTACACCTCGTTCTCTGCACAAAACTGTCGATTCGTCAACGGTCGCTACACAAGAGAGAGCTCGGAAGCAAAAATTCTCCGATATTCCCCATATCCATCGATATCTCATTCCGCGCAAGCGGCCTTAACTAGAATTTGAAAGAGGAAGTGACTACTGTCCCGGCATTACTTCGATGCAAAATGTTAATCTTTAACAATGGAACGAAATTTTCGTTACACGGTCTGGATATAGTCTGCGGAGTTCCAAAAGAAAACCTCGATATTTTATCCGTTTCCTCCCCTCTTTTCGGAAGATATTCGTCTCGACAAGAGCTGAAAACTCCACGACAAATATCGTCTTGATCTGGTGATTGAAAGAATTATTATTATCATTATAGCAATTTTTCAACAAACTTCTTCATTTATCTTGAATCCAGAGGTCCAGCTTTGGCTCATTGACTTCTGCATCATTGTTACAAATCCAATCATGATTTTGATAATGATGTTTTTCAATAAATTGTTGTATGTAGTCGTTACTACGTGGTGGGAAATCATAATGAAGAAAAAAGAAATCGAACTTTCTATGTTTTTACCACTTTCATTTGTAAATAACTTTACTGCAGTTTCGTCCTATGAGGAAATTTTCAAACGAAACTGCAGTAACGTTAGTTAAAAATGAAAATGGTAAAAACATAGAACGTTTCATTTCTCTTTTCTTCATAATGGTTTTGTTGAACTGCTCTATCGGTATTTCAAAAATTCATATTTTTTCATAAACTCATCGTATCCAGCTTGCTGCTACGGCTTCAAATAAATATATTAATATAGTAAATTCCACTTGGTTCATATTCTTATATATGGAAAATGTTAGCTGGATGCTATTTAACATTTGGACCAGGAGATCTTGGTAAATGAATCAACTCATTGGTATATCCTTGAAGCATAGGATAGCCTCTTTTTACGGTCATCTTCACTGTCTTACATAAAACTTCACATATTGAATCTGATTACGATTATTCATCAAAGCTTTAGAATCTTCAATCAAGATTGAAAAAACTAATACACTTGAGATTCATCTTAATGAGTTGTGAGGTCCACACAAACACTTTTCTGATACATCAAACCAATTCAGGTGTATCGCGTCCAGAAATATGTGAAATGGTCGTGTTACTCTTGAAAAGTAGTCCATTAGTAATATTCTAATATTACCCGTTATTTCTCTCACCAGCATGGTTACACTGTTCAATTAAAAAACATAGAAAGTACAATAGGCACACAATTTCCACATCAGTTTTCGTAACGAGTAATATAAATTCAATACAGTTTTCAACAGCATTCGAGTGAGTTCAAACAATAATATTTTTTATTCTCGTAGAGAACATAATTTAATTCGGGTCGCAATTTTGGCGTTGCTTCGAGTGATTTTTATCTATTTAGTAGGAGATATTAAATAGAGCGTAATCGGCTTCACTCTGATTAATATTGATATCAAGATAAAACTGAATTTGATCCATGAAAAGTTATAAATCACTTTTCAATATAGGGAATCACACATGTTTCTAACATTAAATAAGTAAAACGCGATAACTTCCCTGTCCCGAGTCGAGAAACAAACATGTTCTTTCTAAATAAGGACCGTCTAATGTTGAAGTAATAATTAATAGTATCGAGTGGATACGTTTTTTCTCTTCAGTCGGTTACTTTAACTTTTTCATATTACCTTCAATTCGCCCCTCCTCTTATTATTCGATCTGCAGCAGACATCATGCTCACATTGCAGTAGAAGACGAAAAGTTTGATACTACATAGGCTGAAAAGTCTCAGGACTTACACATAGATGCCGCTAGTCTTATTGCATTCACCACTTTTTCAGTCAGAACCACCACTGCACCACCAAACCTTTTTTTTTAGGTTCAGTTATTGAATCAGGAGTTGCAGAGTTGAGAAGCTCTCGCAGTTGGAGTAGTAAGCTCAACTCCTCTGTGGACTCATCGTCAGAAAGAATTTTCAGTTTACTCTCTCCATAAAAGTCCCACGAATAGCTAGGGAAAGAAGGTCAATTGCAGAGCCCCGCATTACCGTGACAAGGCGATGCTACGACGAGAGGGCGCCCGGTATCTCGAAGGTTCCGTAGAGACAGCTGATAGGATCAGTGTCATTTAATCTTTCGGCACGGATAAACACACCTTAGGATTAAGCCATCGTTGGGATGCAGGCATGCGATGGCCGGTTTGCTCAACTCCCACATCCCAAGCCAATACACTCGCCGCACTGTACATGCACAGCATGTACAATGGCTCAGGCAGTGAGAGATGAACAAGGACAGCCAACCCGCCTTGAAGGAACTAACTGAAAACAAACAAACAGAATATAACTGATGAAGCAATGATTTGGTGGGTGTTCCTATTATATTATTAGAATAGTCAGCTACAGTATCACAAACTCAACTTCAATTACGGATTCAATATATTTCCACATTTACTACATTCTGTCTGTTTGAAAAGGGAGTATTAAGCTCTATTGAAATATATACGAATATACAGGGTGTCTCATTAAAAAATAGTTTTCCATTAATAACTATTGACAGATATCGTTATGCGGTTTTAACTATCAAGGGTATCATAAAATTTGCCCCCAGTCACAGGCATCAGTTTTCATCTATCTAGTTTGAAATAAGAGTATTCCTTCGGAAGTGACCAATTTAGCCCACTCTGTACATGCTCGTGAAAAGGTTACTTTCTTGATTTATAATGGGATGTACTGTGTTGGTACTGTAGGAACGTATCTCATAATAGAATACAAGCGAATAATTACTTTCGTAATGGAAGATAAAATATTGTCTGAATTTCAATCAGGATTCACAATTGATGTGAGCTGAATGTAGAGTCCAGTACGAATGAAAAAAAAATCTCAGTTGATTAAGGATGGTTGTAATAATATTTCTAGATTTCAAGTGATCTTTTGAAAGTACTGACACTGCAGTACTGTACTGATTATGTTTTTTTTATATTCGAGAGGGGATTACTGCAAAATGAATTGAAGATGAATTAGTGAAACAGAGTATGTGATACTAGGAAACAACAAATATGAGTTTTCAAATCTTGCCTTTTTGAAAAAAAAAACTAAAAACTTTAATTACCTAGGAGGTGATTGTAGATTCTTAATTGCAATTTAGTCTCTTTGGCGTTCCAAATCAGCAGTTTTCTTCTAGAGATATCGTTAGTACTATTATTCTATTCAACTTTATATTTCTCAAATGAATATAACTGACTTGAAATTTTTCAAAACCCAGCGATGAAAGTGATTTTGAGTCTTGATAAATGTAGAAAAACGTATGTGATGTTAGAGAGGTGAATTTTTACTATATCAGTTCATTATGTACATACATAAAATTCATATAGATATTTCAGCACAATATTTTACTTTTTATTTCAATTGAATAATACACATACTTATAATACAAGAGGACAAGATTCATACCAATTCAGAATAACTAAAAATTTTTAATATCAATGAATTATCTAATGAAAGACTGAAAAGGATAAAAAAAGGATAAATTAATTTCAATACATCATGAAATATAGACGAACATTTTCAAATTAGATCTATCTACTCGAGTACTAGAATTGTCTATTGTCTTTTTGGTGATTTTTGGGGAGCTATATATTGATTCGTTAATCTTCATCAATTTTCATTCATGATTCTACAATTTTGGTATAATTCCAGGTTTCTCACTTTGTGGTCTTCTTTGATGCATAAGGGGCTCAGGGGGCTGAATATATTTGTTTCAATAAATTACTGTTGATTTCAAATATTTAATATGAAGTGTTGTAAGGAAAACTCGATAAAGATATTTTTTGGACTCGTATTGGAGATTTGGAAATAACTATACAATATTGGATAGGATCACTGAAAGTAGCGAGTGACGCCCGTTCGATTCATTATACTTTTTTCCAGTCCTCGCCGAAGCTTTCAGGAAAGCGCAACTCTCGAACTAATTAGAAAATTAATAAAGGACCGACACAAAAAAGTTAGTGTCCGAACTCGAGTTTAATTAAGGAATTTTTGACGGGGTGTGTTAGTGCTGGAGCGGACACTTTTGAAAAATGATCCTTCCAGCTCTCCTTTGACGCAGCCGTTAGGAAATTCGTGTAATTGGATTACATTTGAGAAAGTAGCCTCTTCAAGAAACGGTATTTGAATCTGAAGTGTTTTTAGTTTGATAACTCCGATAATTAGGATAAATAGGAATAAACTACTACTTTTCACCTTTGGCAAATGTAGTTTTGTGTCGCTAAAGACGATCAAGGATGTAGATACCAAGGCTTTGCGTATAAATACAGGAACAGGAAAATAAAAAAAAACATCTTCGTGAAAATGACATTAGTTGGCATTAGAATGTTTTCAATTTGCCAGAGATATTTTAAATGGGCATACATTGCCCTATATTTTTAATTTACATTTTTCCGTAAATTCAGTTATGGCGTCGTAAATTCCTTTTTTCTGGTGCTAGTAAACTTAAGATATCAGAAGAATAGTGTATGTTCAGTGAAATTAACTCTGTGGGAAGTTGCATCTTTGGTTGCTTTATCAGCTGTTTCATTACCCCTAATACCTGCATGTTGTTTCGTCCAGATAAAGGTAGCATTGACATGGTGATTTGATTAAACTTTTTTCAATGTTGCATATACAGGTTTGAAGTTTATTTGAAAGTCATTTGATAATAAGTAAAGAAATGATCGATATAGCAGTTTTAATACTTTCTTCAGCCACTAATGTCATGTCATGTTCGAAATAAATTTCGAAATATTTATCTCTCCCATCTACCTACACAGTAAGGTGTGGTAAATGTCTGCCAAAAAATAACTACTTCCTCGGCTGATACCACGCTGGATATTAAATTATATTCGACATACATTTATGCAAGATTCCTCACAGAGGCTAGTCTCGTAGATGTTTCTCGTTCATCCAGCAGCAGGACCATGCTGAATTTATTCAAGAAGATTGAAACATCTATAAAATTGAAAATCAAATGAAGAAGATAATAATCCATCATAAATTCAAATTTACCTGAACACTCGCAATTGTCATTATACTAGGGTTCTATAGTATGTTTTTTTTCAATAGATGTTTTCCTTCTCTAATAATTTCGTTGGGATTGACACAGATTGAAGCGTCTGGGATTGAAAATGAAATGAAACGGTTGATAATGTACCGTAAATTTGATTCTAGTTGGATATCAATATACCGAATTCCGATATTTTTCAAATCATCCCTATATAATTATTTTCACTTTTTCCACATCAGCTCTATACCTATCCTTCAATGAAATTGGAAAGTTCAGCTGAAAATTACAATTATATTAAGCAAAAAAACTGAAATTTCAATGAAATTAACTCCAAGCAACAATTGAAAATTGAATAATTGAGAAGCAATGAAAATTGAAAATTGAAAAATTTCAAGCCTTAATGGTCTTCGGTTGATAACGGACTTATTCCTCCGAGATCTGACTATGTATAGGTCATTCGAGTGCTTTCACACATATCCTCTTCCCTTTCTTTGTTTCACTGGTTCAACGGGAGCTAGAAGACAGCAAGAGCTTAACAAGGAAGAGAAACCGTACTTCCCTCATCAGAGGATTGTCGAAATTTATAAGAAGAATTGGGCCCAAGTGTAACATCAGAACCTGCTTCAGATCCGGGAACACACTATCCGTAGCAGCCTCAGGAAAACGCGGACTGCAATTTCAAGAATTGCATTTAGTCATAAAGATACTTTCAATGGGTCAATATAAGAGAATATGAGATCAGTATTCGTTAAGCTGAAGTCTTCAATACTCAAAGTTGATGTTTCTATAAGGAAAAGACGTGACACGTGTATCTGCACTATGTGCCATTAGTGTCATCATATTTTCATAGCACACTACAGGCACACCTCTATATCGATTTTCGAAAATAATAACCCTATAGTATTTTTTCTGTTATGATTTCGGAGCAGCAATAAATTATTTCCCACTATTCTCTCATTGGGTTAATTTGAAACAGCATACGAGTCGTGTTTAATCATATAACTACTAAATTATAATGAAACGTCAGGAAATGGCCTACATAAATTTGCCATGTCGGCTGAATATTTCACGTGACACGTTCGTTATCGTAACCAACGATCTGGAATTTGTGCATAGTTTTTCCCCATCACATCCCCTCGAATTCGCAGGGCGAAATTTATTGCTCAATTCGTTGGCAATCAGGTGATGTCGATTGACTCTCAGTTGATTCCTAAAGGTGGTTTGTTACCCCAGTAATGGTATATTCATGTTGTGAACTATTTCAGTTGGAAATTCATATTATAACACTACGCTCAATCAATTAAAATGTCAGGTCATGGAATATTATCGAAATATTTTCTATAAATTTTCATATCAACACTCACGTCAAACTAAATGTAGGCAATATATCCAATTTCAATAAATTTGATGAATAATCAATAATATATCAAATTATACATGATGAACTCCACAAAAGAAAAAATGTCTTCTAGAGAATGTGTCAGCATTCATTTTTGAAATAATTTTCTTTACATCATTTGACTTCCGTGAGAGGTCATAACTAAAAATCGCAGATTCCAGAATTGGTGTGGGACGGAAAATCAAGTGTTTCTCAAATGCGTAAAGGAAGAAATACAAAACAAAAACATCTCCATCCAGTAAGAGTTCGACAAGTGGACTAATTTCTGCGAACCATTTTTGACAAGTCATCTGGTTGTAGAAGTCATCTGTAATTATGAATAAAAAGTCAATAATGAAACTAATAGCTTTATTATATCGAGTTTCAAAAATCTTCAAAAATTACTAGACAGTTTAATAATATCTAATTGGGTGTCATTTTCGGTTTTGCAATGTTTCTATAATGCCGAGAGAGAAATGCTGATGACTCCTAGAAAGATCAATGGGCCTAAACTGAAGAAAGACGTTCCTGCATTGGGTATATATTTTCGGTTTTCTGGTAAAAATAATAATCTTCGTTATGGTATTACAAAGCATTGTTAACAGAGCCTTTGAGAAATCAGGACACCTACCATACTTATCTTGCACCCACGCAAAACCATAGATATGTGTACAACCTTTTCTATCATACTGAATGGAACCGAATCAGAGATTTTTAGGATAACTTCTGACTCTTTATTCATAACAGCAGTTCAAAGAATTCAAGGACATGTGAAAAAATACCCAAGTTTTGTGCTGAAAACTTGAGTCCACACAAACTGAGGACGGCCAGTGACAAAATATCCAAAGAAGTCATTGTAGCGTATGTTCAAGAGATAATGAAGGTCTACTGAGCATACAGATGTAAGCCCCCAATATACACCACTTGACCCTGCTAAGCCTTGGTACCAAATGTATGTTTATTTTCGAATGTAGGGGACAATTAGCCAAACATCAGATAATCATTTGTCCTCGTGGAATGAAAATTTGGTATGACGGAAGCCACAAACTAGGAAAACCTTGAAAAATGCAAAAAAATTAAGGAATATGAGATCAATACAAAATATCCTTAACGGAATATAACGAAGCTCTGGAAATATCTGGGACTCGTGTAAGAGGCGATGCGAATGAATAGTTCGAAGCAATCCTATCCATCTACTACATAATCTCAATAACTAAAATAACTGCAAAATATATACTGATGGATCAAAGACCGAGTATGGGGTGGGCTGTGCATTCCTTGTAGATGGACACTTCCATATCTGGTCGATGCACTCACTCAAGGACCAGCGCAGCGTATACACAGCAAAGTTATACGCTATATACCAATCTCTATTATTCTGTGAATTCGCAAGAAATGAAACTCATTTCCTAATTTGTGCCGACTCGTTGAGTGCCGTAAGATCATTTCAAAATAAATTTACTTTTGAGCCCCTTGTAAAGATTATTCTTGCCAGAATTCATATTATGAAGGGAAGCGGTAGAATTGTCAGCTTCATATGGGTGCCTAGTCATTGTGGCATGAAGAACAACGACGATGTAGACATGGCAGCTGATTGCTAACTCTAAAGAATATGAAGATGGACCACTCCACTTAGAAGATCTGAAAAATTTCAATAAAACAAAAGAAGAATCTGACTGGCAGACTCTTTGGAATGAAACTAACGCAATACTGAAATGCTCGAAACCAAGTGTGAATAAACGAATCTCACCACTGAAATTGACCAGGAAAAAACAAATTATTCTCATGCGTCTGCGAATTGGCCATACAAAAATGACACACCTTCACTTGCTCCTAGGAGAACAACAACCTCTATGTACTACATGCCAAACAGTACTAACAGTACAACATTTACTTGTAGAATGTCCAGAATATGAGGAAACCAGAAGACAAAATAATATAATTGGGACACTGAAAGAAATTCTACGTGATGATTGACGGACGTTGAACAGCCTGATGGCATTTTTGACAGCCGCAAATATGATAGATGAAATTTGAAAAACAAACAAGTCCGCGGCTAATAACCTAGCAGTTGATGCTAAAAAAACTTTAAAGGAAGTCTGAGTGCACCGCTCCGAGTCAGTATTCTCGAATCTAATACCGAAGTCCTAGGGGTCGTACATGGAGGACTGACAGATGATCAAATTACCAATTGAGTCATTTCAATTAGGCGTTAGGAAATATTCTTGAAATAATGTATTATTCCTCCATAAATATATGACAGATAATAATGCTTTATATTCAGCAATATGACTTCAGTAACATTTTCTCGTTTCAATGCAGCAGAAAAACGTGTTGAAACACTGGAAATTTGCTAAAGATTGTGAATATAAGTTGGGATTCATCTCAACATTGACGTTTCATATAATACTATCGTAAAAAATTATGTGGATAAAGATAAAAATGAATCTATACGTTTGCATCGATTTTTGCCAACCTTCTGTGAAATTCGACTTTGATATTGCCATCAGACTATGAAATTGCGTGGGAAACGAATTAGCTGCCTTTCGACTCCATAAAACCAACTAAATAATCGAACATTTCCGAAGGTTGGGTCAATTAACCACAGCGATCCAATTTTCTTTTCTATAGCTTCATGTCGCGCGTTGGTCTCGTCGTCAGTGTCGATTGAATGAACTACACGCTAACTTGTTCTATATACTCGTATGATGTAGTAATTATCGCATTACTGATTTCGGGCAGTTGTATGTTATTCCGGGAAACGTCGTTATCCTGAGCAAACGCTTTCTAACTCGATTAATTAACTCGACCCGTTCGAATTCTATTCGATCTATAGGTATAATGATGCGATCGTAATATCACTGGTTTACTTAACTTATTGAAATGTGAATGGTGTAGGGCTACACAAGAAACAATATTTTCTAGAAAGTAACTATTGCAATTAACGACAATGCACAAAAGAGTTGGCTAGTTGAACCAACCCGGTAAACATTTCACTTGCAAATTATCGGTCTGTTTATGAGATGATCATGAAAATGATTCATGAATTATGTATTTATGATCGCCATCAGAATGACGTTTGCTATGGTATATGACATATTCTTTTTTCATGGTAAATCGTTGAACATCATAAATATGTGTTATAGATTGTTGTCATTATGCTAATGAAAATATGTTTTTGTTTTGACCCACGATTATTTTATCGTAAGTA
The DNA here is from genome assembly GCA_015342065.1 of Leptinotarsa undecemlineata. Taxonomy (NCBI): domain Eukaryota; kingdom Metazoa; phylum Arthropoda; class Insecta; order Coleoptera; family Chrysomelidae; genus Leptinotarsa; species Leptinotarsa undecemlineata. The sequence continues at coordinate 2,133 of WOGP01006921.1, read as the reverse complement.
TGAATGCTTAATGCACACAAAAATTACAATAACTCTTGTGAAAAGATAGGATAAGAAACGTAACTGGCAAGATGTACTGTATACAGGACAAGATTCAATTCTTTCTGTACTCTTACAAGATTTGAAATATAATGAATGAATTTTACAAAATACAATGTTTCACATCGGAAGTTAGAGAAGGGGTCAGATTCGTCATTGTAGGGATAGACAGAGGTTGGGATTAACATAGGTAGAAAAGGTCATAATTTCCATGATAAGGGAAACAAGGAACAATTGAAGAATTTAAAAATCTAGCTATTTGTAGCTTACAATATTTACGTGAAATAGACTTCAATATACGGGTTGCTTGAGAAAAGATATTCCAGAATATTGAATTTTATGAGGATAAGTGGATTAGAAAAGACTCGTACATTAGAAGACCAACTGGAAAACCCCGATTGGGAAACCCTTGGGAATAATGAAAATTAAATAACTTAAACAAGATTAGTTAACAATATATAAAATAAAAATAATGCTATAAAACAATATGTTTCGTTGTACAAATTCAAGAGCTGGCAACTCTAGGCTAAATACTGAAAAATCAAGATTATTTTGAAAAACATAATAATTTCGATAACAAGATTTTAAGATCGAACAGTTTTTACAGTAAAAATTTGTGTTTCTGCTGAAGGATATGTGCTGCATAGAACAAATATATAGATCTGGAGATAAAAGGCAATGGTTTATCGAAATAACTTCATTTCATGCACATATTAGAGACAAAATACAAAAAAAATGTTCAGTAAAACGACTAATGTGTTTATGATCATCATTATGAAAGACGATCATTTTGCAGTGTTAAGTGAGGTTGGATGAGGTATTGCAGTGAAAGAAAAGATTGGGAACTTTTTTTTGTTCTCATATAACATAATTTCTTTGAACTTATGACAATTCGTATTATCGATCAATGAAAATCTGCATATATATTGATGTATTCAAAAGAAAAGAAGTATTTTATCTACCATTATTGAAAACAAAAAATAAATAATTATTTGAAGATGGAAGTCATTAATATTCCAAATTAACGATATTTTGAAGCCATAGTGAAGACATCATTTCAAAAATGCAAATTGCAATGCGACTATTTTTCTTCTTTTACCGCAACAGTTAGCGAAACTTTTACCATCCTGACGAGCAAACAACCAATATTATTACAGGCCATTCTATCATCTTTAACAAATGATTCTGTAAACAAATGTTTTGCTATACGGTTTCATCTACAGAAGGTAAGAATACTCAACAAAATTCATTTTAAAAACTAGAAACTAATTATAAAAATGTCTGAAACATTTTCCAATCTCTCATTTTGAAATATTATCTCCAAATAATTTTTTTTCAATCCACAACGAAATTTCAATAAAATAGAAAAAACACATGTTAGCTGATCTCGATATGAATTTGGTTTGTGTCATATTCAAACATGAATGGATATCCCTGAATTTTCTACCTTTTTCGTACTAAGCACTCATACAGGAAATCAAAAATTCCAAAATACATTTTTGTTTAATCTTTTTCAATCGCATAAGAAATCTGCTCACTTTTTGCCATATAGACTTTCAGTGGGCTAAGAGTATTGATTCATAGAATTATCATACAGAATGTCACCCAACTTGGGCCGTATTTTAATTTGAAATATAGACATGATTTTTTTTTCAATTGTTTACTTATCAGATATTGGCCCCCATATTCCTGAGAGTTTTGTTGATTTGATGATCAGATGATCATTACAACCATATCGGTTGTATATACCTCAGTTTACTCCATTCTCATTTGAATAGACATAATCCTGAATTACTATGACATCACAATTCTCTGAATTGTTTCCCCTTGAACAACCTTCAGAAGTTTTAGAAAAACTGTTCTGCTCCCATTTTTCCTCTTACGGTATTCATTGAATACCATAGTATTGGAACTTTTGCTGGAGTTTATCAGTATTAGAAGTAGGAGATATCTTTTGGGAAAGAAAGTTTTTGGCTTTCTACTACTCCATCTTGATACTGAAAGTTACTTCTTTGCATGATCTACACATCCATGTATAGAGTTACTTATTTGCAAATTGATCACTTCCTTCCTTTCTTTGGAAGATTCCCTTAT
>WOGP01006920.1:0-12069 GCA_015342065.1 Leptinotarsa undecemlineata | reverse complement strand
CTCGAGAAAAATATCTGGTCGAGGTAGGAATCGAACCCACGATCTTCTGATCGTGAGTCGGGCGCACTACCACCGCGCCAATTCTCAGATCATCCTCAGTAATCGATTACATAGCAACAACAGTTTGCTTCTGTTATCCCAAGCTCGCAACTCAGCGCAAACCCCTCAACCATTGGCCTTCCTACATTTGATGGATCCATTACATGGTTGGATTTTCGTACTTGTTTACATCTTTAATCCATAAAGAGCCTAGTATCCCGCCTGGTCATAAGTTACTTTATTTCAGAGGTTGTTTACGCAAAGATGCCGCTCGTGCGATAGCATCTACATATAAACTTGTCGGCTCTAAACTATGTCATAGCTTGAAATTTACTGAAAGATTAATACGATCATCAAAAATTCATTCGCGAGAATTCGTAGACATCGTCCAAACAAATATTCGGGTCCTCAAACTTTGGGAGAACCTATCCATCAGTGGATTTCAAATTTGGTTTTAGTATTTCGAAGAAAGTTTGGCGAGCGTCTCCGAGAACGTTGGGAAAATTACAGCATTGATATTCATAACCCAACACTTCCACAAATGCCCACATTTCTCAACCGGCACGCTCGGCTGGAGGGTACCGATTGAGGGCACCGTTAGGTAAGCTGCCTATATCTCGAGAAAAAGGTATGGTTGCTTACCAAAAGGCTAACTCATGCCCTTAGAAGGTTTATATGGCTACCACTTCGCCAAATCGATGCCTTCATGGTGAAGGTGATCACTGGATAAAATATTGCCCTAAATTCCGTACACTTACGCCAAAACAGCGTTATGAAATTGTCGAAACGGGCAATTGGTGCAACAACTGCCTTCTTAAAGGTCATCGCTCAGCTCATACGTACGTCTAGCAATTGCCGTACTTGCCATGGAAAACATCACACTATGTTGAATTTAGGCAGCAACAAGCCAGCAGCTCCTGAGAATTCAACGTCGACAGCGACTGCCTCTCCCACTTTAGCCTTGCATACCGTTTCTTCGGAAGCTGTTCTAGTCACGGTGCTTAGTTAATATGCATGGTAAAACAAAAACATGCAGAGTCTTTCTTGACGCAGGCGCTCAGACTCACTTCATTACTGAAAGTATCGCAAGGTTCTTGAATTTAGATCGCAAACCAGTAACAATCGCAGTCTCAGGTCTTGATAATATATCAATCACCATAAAACAGGCTACTACAGCAATCATAAAATCTCATCAGAACAAATTTCAACGGACAATCGAATTTCTTATCGTCCCTCAAATCACCGCTGGTATGCCATCACAATCACTATTGATCAGATCCCGAGTTCTACAAGGTGTCGCTAGTAGACGCTTCAATCGAAGTGCTGTGCTACAAAAAACACAGCTAGGATGGATTATAGCAAGAAATTTGGGAAATCAACCCTCATCTCGAAGCATCGTTTGCCATTTCGGCCTTCATTCAGCATCGCCTGAGCAAGATCTTACTCGGTTCTGTGAAATTGAAGAGTTTCCCTCGTCCAATACCCTTTTTCTTGAAGAAGAAGCTTGCGAGGAGCACTACAAACTTCATACTTCGTGAAATCATTCCGGAAGATATGAAGTAAGATTACGCTTCAAAGATCAAATAAAACATTTGGGGAACTTTACAATTAGTCGAGATTTCCGAGTTGAAACCAAGCTGTGAAAAAATACCTGCTTGTAACGCATTAAATTCAACGGGAGCAAGCATTCTGGAACGATATAGCTCATTTGGTAAATGACAGCGCGTAGTATATATTCTACGATTCATTTTCAACACAAGTAATAAAAACCAGCCTCGTCGCGAAAATTTATAATTGAATGAAATATCGGAGACTCATATGATTATTATTAAGCTTAGCCAGTGTTCGACATTCTCCAAGGGAATCAGATACCTCAAGAGAAAGGAAAGTCTTTCCACGAATAGCCGGTTAATCCCACTCAACCCCTATCTCGATGATGTCATATTACTCAGGGTTGGTGGGCGACTTCAACTTCCGGAGTTACCAAAAAAAACCGGCATCCTGTATTGCTGCCTAGCTCTCATCACCTACCTGATATGCTTATACGGGAAGAACATCAACGCCTCGAACACGCGGGCATCCAATTCACCGTCTATTCACTCCGTCGAACCTATTGGATTGTTAACGGTCGTAATACCGTGCGCAAGATACTTCATCGATGTATACACTGCTTTCGTGCTAAACCTCGCTTGGCTGATTACGATTCCGGCATTCTGCCTGAAGCTCACGACCGTTTCTTAAAACAGGAATGATTAATGTGGCCCTTTATTTATGAAAGAGAAAAAGAGAAGCGCTTCCGCAATCGAAACAACATAAAGGTTTATGTAGCTATTTATGGTAACCAAGGCCGTACATTTAGAATTGGTGTGTAACCTCACCACTAAAGCCTTTTTAGATAGCCTTAGGCGTCTTTTTGCCCGTGAGGGTATATCCCTAGAGACCCATTCTGATAACGCGGCTAATTTCGTAGAAGCTAATCTCGAGATTCAAGAGTTATTCGAATCCGCAGACCATAAAACTGCTATGCAAAGGTTTATTGAACATGAATGTATAGTTTGGCACCTCATTTTGGAGGGCTTTGGGAGGCTGCTGTGAAATCGTTCAAGTTACATTTGATTCGATCCGTTGGCAATATCCTCATAAATTATGATCCATTGGAGACATTACGTTGTCGAAATTGAAGCGATATTAATTTTCCGACCACTTTCCGCCATGTCTTCCAACCCTAACAATATCCTTCCTTTGACCGCTGGTAATTTCCTCATTGGTGGTCCACTAACTACTTTTCCACAGGAAAATTTCGCGGACCTTCCTGCAAACCACCTCTCGGCTTGGCATCACGCTCAGAAGCTGAAACAGCACATCTGGAATCGATGATATCATGAGTATCTCAACAATATCATCAGTCTTCACCGTCAAACCAAAGGACCTAAACTTCGAATTGGCGATCTGAGTAACATGCATGAAGACAATCTTCCACCATTGGCCTGGGCCGTTGGCCGCATCATAGCTGCACATTCAGGTCCGGATGGTGTCATACGAGTTGCTACCGTGAGGACCAAGAATGGGAAATATAATCAGTGCATCAAGAAACTATGCCCACTGCCTAGAGAATAGCGGCTCCATAATCCTATCGTTTACTTTGAACTCAGTTGTTCAAAGGGGTGACATGTTGAGTCCCATATCAAATATTGCATCACTAGTACAAATTTTATTCAATCCACCCTCGTTCGTTCACTCTCGAATTGTTCTCCCACCAATATCAGGTTGATGTTGTAGTTTTAGAACTTCGGTTCGGTAGAAATGAGTTAGTATAAGTTAGACCTTTGTATCGAACAGTTGCAATTAACATTTATCTGTGCTATCTTCGTATTTCTTCAATTTGACACAAGACTTACTGCAAGCCTTGTGTGTAACTCAAATACGGAACATAAAACAATCGTACGTCCAAACAAGGACGTCTAGAAATTTCATAACGATTATTTTGGAACACGAAGTTTTGAAGTAAAAAAACCAATTTGATGTTATTGAATTTGTTTTCATAAAAATTCATTAGAATTATTCGTTATCACCCACTCACTGTTTCTAAAATCAACCTTGTCACCAAGAAATCATCTCTATTGTAAATACTGTTTTCTGAAATCTAAATGGCAACCTAGAATTAATACTAATCAGTTGACTTTGTAATTCGTATGAAATGCATTGTGAAAAATGTTTTAACGTATCAGCTCAACTGAAGAAGCAACTGTGTTGGGGAACTCCATTTGAGTGGAGTTCATAGTGTGAAAATTTTTGGATTATCATTGATATTCTTTCATTGAATTCAAGATACGAGTCGTGAATTTGTTTCAGATCGTGTACATCTTCAAGTTTGGCGTGTCAGAATGGTCCACTATGTGAAATTTTGGTGGGAATCGACAAACCTAAAATTTGTCAACTACATTGCGAATATGAACAACCAAAAAAAATCCTGAAGAACTGTCAAGAAGTTTTGAAGGAGGGTAACTATGACCTTCATTTGGCAATATTACTAGCTTCTAAAATTTTAACTATTCTTGAATTTGGTTGAACACTGAGTTTTTCATGAGGATGCATAACTCTTACTCCAGTCCATTCCAATAAACATTCAAAATGTTTATCGTTCACTCTCTGACGATAAAGCCTTTTTACAAAATGTTTTATTACATCATGAATTGTTACAAAAGTAATTTCTTTGTAAGAACATCTTTTCTATTTATGAGTTCTGACATTATCTGAGGTAATGTTTCATATAACTCGGACGTCACGAATCCTCTTGAAAAACGTATTCAGACGTTACATCACGAAATTTGATAGGTCTTTCATTCTGAGGGACAACTTCTGCCTGTCTAACGGATTGGAAAATTAACACACCTGAATGAGTTTTCAACTGATGTTACAAGATGAGGTACATGTTCACTACGACAGGCGACTTCGAAAGTAGCTAGATAACAATTATCCAAACCTGCAGATAGGCAAATTTGGTCTCGCTGGGTCACCTAATATGACGCTCTTCAATATGTTTTCATTTCGTAACAGACGAAAATTAAATAAATTCTTGCAAACATTTTTCCAGAAGACATATGTGCGGAACATTGTCGGAAGGTAGATCAAATTTCAAATGCAAACAACAGACGACTTTGCGAAGGCCGACAGAATCTTAGTTCATCGAACAGAACAGCTGTAATTCAGGCAAGGCGGTAAAAACAACGAGACAAAAGCCGTGAACCGAAATAATCAGAAAAGATTATTAATGTCAGTCGGTGATGTTTGAAGTAATATTAATACGGTCATGAATTAGATATTCAAAAGGGCCGCATGTAACAGCTGCCGTTTGTTCACGACGGCCGATAGATGAAATTGAAATTCACGTTTCCAAAACCGTATTAATACCTCAAAATCCGCGAATAGAAGCCAGTCTCGTAACATTCTTCGTGAAATACAAGTCCAGTTAGTACAATATGTAACGATAAAAATACTGTCAGTTTTTAGTTACTCAAAACCTAACTCCGGTATTTCAAGTGGGAAAATAAAATAATATGTGTTCGATTGAAATCAGACCGGTTTCATGTTTGAGTTTCAAACGAGATATTGTGCAATGATATTACTGAAAAATCATGCGAAAAGTTTATTAACGTAACCGAATAGAAGAGAATGCGATTTTCTTCATGCAGTCTATCATATGACCGAACTCATTATTGGAAGAATTTGCCCTCTAGTAACTTTTTGCATATGTGAGTGAACTGCCAGCAACGTCTATTGAACGCGTTGAAAGTCTAAACTACGATATTCTGCACCTATTCATCATTAAACTGATTTTATGAAAACGAGTGTAAGCCATTATCAAGAATGGACCCAGTTTTCGTTGAAAGATTACGATATATTGTCGTTTTACATTCGATTTTCACCCTGAGTATTGATTAGGATACACATTCAGTTTCCGAAATGAAACCAAACTCGTATCGATATCTGTAATGAATATTCTCATCTGTAACTATGTATGAGCTATTATTCTATTGTTTATGTATTTTGATTATTAGTTGTTATTACAACGTTCTCTTTGATATGTTCCGTAATTTGCTATGTACAAATTTACCACTCCTATTATAAGCATAATTTCTTTCAGCAATCCAAATTTAAGTGATTGGCAAACACCAATGAGATATTTATGAATGTACCTGGTGACAAGGAGAGTGTCTTTCATTAGTTCGGACTTCCATTGTCTGATATGATATAAATTGATGGAAATCCCTCCACTAGTGAAATTACTTGGCTAGAAATCTTTTGATTTTTTCATTTCTTGTTGATAATTTTTAATTTTCATCTCATGTTAATAGTTCAATTTTTTTGATTTTTTAATTATTGCTTGTATTTTATTCCATTGTAATTTCGGTGTTTTTGCTTGATATAATTGTTATTTCTCAGCGAATCTTTTTAATTTTTTATAGATTATTTCAGTGATTATTAGACAATGAAAGTCTGAACTAATTAAATGCAACACCAAACATATTTCAATATTTCACAAACATATCAAATGTCGTTGACTTTTTGACTATATTTTGCACTTTTGTTTAGCTTGGTTTTAGAATGGCATTGTGTCGATAAATCATACATACATTCCGCGAAATATTATGTTACTAACGATTCAGGACTTGTATTAGTTATTGAACAACCCTTAACGAGTTCTGTATGGTTTATTGGCAAAATCGAGTATAAATATTAATGTGTTATTTTCAGTTTTATGGGAATATTTTTGACATACCTAAGTATGATTTATCCGGTGAAAAGTAATCAATACGAATGTAATTACTTGACTTGGTATCCATTATACAACATGTTCAACTATAATTATTTGTTTCATATATCCTAAGATGCTCGTTATCTGTGATACATAACATGTTGTTCACGGTTTGAAACCAGTATTGTATACTTTTTTCATCTCATATTCATTATATTTTGAAAATCTACGTTTGTTTCGTAATTCAGAGGTTGAATGTTAAGCTAGTCACAAAAAGGTCTTGCTAGTTTGGAAATAGCCGCTCTTTTCCAAGTGAGCTATTCTCAGTCATCTCTCCGAAGTTTCAATTGCATTCTCTTATCTTCACTCCAGCTCCCGTACTGTCGAGAAAGGGTGTAAGAAACCTCCGGTGGCGTGTACCCTGGTGCAACACGCCTGGTGTGTAGTTTCCGACTATTTTATTATACTTGTAAATGTACCAAGAAAGGGTGTAACATAAAATGGTATCAGGTATGACGGGTTTGATTAGGACTATTCACTTAGCCAGCTGTGTCGATTACTGAAGTTACGATTAATTGTGTGTTTGGGTTGTACAACTTCGTACCATAAATGGTGTCAGGTGTAAAAGAGTGACCATAAATGATGATCCGGTAGTATAGGTTGTTAAGACTTCTCCCTTGGCTAGTTATATAAGCTATTGCTTTAAAATAATGTCAGGTGTAAAGAATGATCATGAAATGGTATGAAGGGTTTGATTTAGACTACTCCAGCTATATGTCAGCTACTGAAATTGTGGTTTTGTCTGTCGAGTATTCAAGTTCAGGTATTATTTGAACTTTTATTTGAGAAATCAAATCGAGTTTGGGTCACATAAAGAAATCTGTGATATTTATTTCTCCCCTGGTTAAGACCAACTACAGTTATTGAAACTCTCTCAAATGAGATATTTTGAAGGTTATGCACAAACATTGTGTGTTATGGGTCATTAGTTGGTCTGAATTACTGATATTATTTATGTGAGTCGATCTACAGTGACTATTTGTTGGGCTAATACCCATACGAGTATTTGGATAAAACTGTAGATCAACGAGAAAAAAAAATCTTGTTTTTATTTCGAAACGAAAGAAATGAATAGATAACGATACCAGTAACGTGACGTCCCTGTCCCAGAACGTCGCGATTTGAAGGAAAAGTCCCTAATGAATTCGGTGTCACTACCACTGTGTTCATCCGGTCGAGAAGGAAGTGATGAGCTTTCTCAGCCTCATGGAGATGGAATTTTCCCCACGCATACGATAAAAAATTAGGTTCGACAGGAACAACGGTGTCAGGTGTAGAAAACCCGTGGCCTAAATTTTATTATATGAGATATTATATGAGAGACTTATCCTGCCTCTAAAAATATGTTGAAGAGACGATGGCGACCTGTGTGAGAGAATCGTGCGCTAATTTTAATTATATGGAATCAAAACGCGATGAAATAAAAGATTCATTTGAAAACGGAAAAGGAAAACTTGGAGCAGATGGGGAGGATAGTAAGCGAACGATATTTCTGTATGCGAAACCTCGCCAAAAACTAGGCTCATGTAAAAACCAAGATAGATCCAAAACCGAATCGAGAATTTAATATGATAGTATTGATGATTAGTACAAAAAATGTTATTATTGCTCAGGAAATGCATGCAATTTGTTGGAGTTATAAGACGTGGTATGGAAGAAACCCTTTCGCGCTGAAAACGCGTCGTGTACGAGAAAAAGGCAAATAGTCACGTTCCAGGATAAAGTGAGGACGGAAACTCCTTGCGAAGGAACTGAAAATAGATCAATGATAGAATCAAGGAATAAAATAGGAAAGAAGTTCGAAAATGAAGAAAGTCAAGATTTTCCTTGTTTAAGGTTTTAGGAAAAATAAAGAATGAAAACGCGAGCCACGAAAAAGTGAAAAAAATTCTGTAAATTCAAACTGAGCGCAAGCGAAATGTCCAAGGAAATCCAGAGCTTGCACGAGTTTCAGGTATAGGACAGAATTGTCCTGGTATGCCACTGGGAATGGTCAGGAGTACCTGTTGCCAAAAGGTAAGCATGAAATCGACCCTGGGCGTGTACCAATGGGTTAAAGAGGATCTGATTATTCCAGTGCGAACAAAGGTTGTTGCATGGAGCTCTCAAAGAATAATTTTGAAACTAGAGGTGTGATCGTAACGGATGGAGGATGGATTACAGGGTTACTCGTAACGAGAACAGTGATTTAGAACAATAAAGATATACCTATAATAATGATGGATATGTTAGGTGAAGAAATACGAGTGTCAAAGAAGCATAAGATTGCCCAATTGCATGAAGCTGAAACAGACGAAAATCTTCCCGAAGAAGGAACGATATGAGAATAAGATATACCCAGCGCACGAAAATGAGATTTTAAAATGGTCAGAATTGAAAGGAGACTTTGAGAGGAACTACTGGATCTAGTGAGAGTATACTTAAATATATTTCACTCACCATCACAGAAACCGCTCTGTTAGAATTCAGTTACTTACCGTGTTGTTACAGAAAACGTGCCCTATATGATACCACCTTATAGGATACTATATCAGAGAAAACCATGAATTGATAAGGAAGTAGCCGATTTAATAAAGGATAGTATCATTAGGAATTCGATCAGTCCATGCTTCCCGACTATACTATTAGAGAAAAAGCCCAATCAGGACAAGAATCTCAATATAGGTTGTGTGTCGACTTCCGGGATTTGAATGAAGTGACAAAGATTGGTTATCACCCTTAACCGCACATATCCAAGATACGATATACCAGCTTGGTGGTGAAAGTATATACAGTGTGATGGATTTAGCTCAAGGATACTATCAAATTGAGGTTCATAAGGATGATATCGAGAAAACCGCTTTCTCTACGCCTTACTGGCACTTGTTCACTAGAATGGGACAGAAAAATAGCAGTTCCACGTGGTCCACATGATGTTTTAAGTAATATCTTGAGAAAGTACATCTTGAAAACTTATATAATCGTTGAGATCGACAATGATTTTCTACATTAGTGAGGAATGTTAGACATTCGGAAATTATGGAAGAGGAATTTTGAAGAGATATCGAATCGTATTACTGAAAATCTTTTGAAATTAGAGGACCTTAAAATAAAGCGCATACGTTTGCTCTGGATCGAAATGATCTTTGAGTGATTTGAGGATTTCCGATGTTATCATTCGGTTACGTGACCAAAATTTTCAAAAATTAATCCCCACATGTAATGATTACCTGGTTTTCATATGTATTTATAGCGCATTCTGAAATAGGAATATTAAATGTATAATCCTCAAGTGAAATGTAAACAGTTTTGGAGTCAGAATTCTCCTTCAGGGGAACAATTTTAACGTCGAGAACTATATTGATTTTCTGTGACTTTTTTTTAGGGATCAATAATTTGGTGATTGGTTTCGTCCCATTTGAGAATTTTTTTAGGGTTTGTCAATATATTTATAAATATAGCGTCGACATTACCCAGATTATTTCGAGTGAATGACGTTGGGAGTGTTTCTCGAAAGGGCATAAGCTGCTGATTTGATTTGTCTTTTTGGAAATTTATGACATATTCAGATTCTTCGAGTTTCAAACACCAGCGTTCCAATATATAGTTGGGGTTTTTGTAATGAATAGAGCGAAGGGGCTTGTGATCGTAAAATATTATGAACTTTTTATCAAATAAGTAGGGTATTTACAGCTACAGACGATGGCAAGAAGTTCTTTGTTGATTGTTGAATAATTGACCTCTGTTGGGTTTAGTGGTCGGGTGACGTTACATAGTGGCTTACATTTTGAAATAATATGGCGCTTATTCTGCAATTTGAGACGTCTGTGGTCAATTCCAATGGATTCTGGAAGTCGGGATATGCTAGAACAGGCTCAGAGTATTGATTTGTCTGTGTTAAAGTAACCAATAAAGTCTTTCGTGTGCTCTACCTTTTCATTTTTCTTAAGACATTTTGTCATAGGTTTCGTGAATCTGGCAAAGTTCTTAATGAATTTTCGATAATAACCCAATAACCGAAATAACCCAGAAATTATTTTGTATCTTTTCGAATCTTTGGAATTTGGAAATTTTTGAAAAACGTGATTTTCAGTGGAGTGGGTTTGATACCTTCAGGTGTGATCATATGCCCTGAAAATTTGACTTCCTGTCGAAAGAATTTCGATTAATCTAATTGAATATTCAATTGAGGTTTTGGATGTGCTCCTGAAGTCCGATGCTGCATATGATGATGACATCCATGTAAACCATGTGAATTTTATTTTGCAACTCTTTGAGTGTTCATTTTGTGGAAATTCATGTTCACTGAGGATACATTACAAAAACACACTTTTGTCTATTTTCCACGATATTTCTTTATTGCTGACTAGTTTCAGCTAGTTTCGGCTTTCAGAGTAATTTATATATCAGTCGTCTATTTTTGGTACCTACATTTTGTATATCTGTTATATCCATGAACATAACAAAACAAAGCTTTTGAAATAATAATGTAGGTTTTGGGAACTGGATTATAGGTTCAGGAGAGAACTATTATTTAGATCAAGTTGTTCGTTGAGGACAATAGAATTGGGATTTTCCTTCGACCTGTTTATTTCCATAGCACGTAGAACACTGGTAGAAATTTTGATACAAGGTACCATGAACATGTCATTTCGGATAGAAAATCATTAATGTACGAATATTTTCAAAATTTGAAACATAAAATAGATAGAGATAATTTAAAGATTATTTACACATGCGAAAAAGAGAAAATAATGAATCTGTTGGAATCTATGGAAATAAACAGGTCAAAGAAGAATCCTAATTCTATTGTCCTCAAAGAACAACTTGATCTACATAATAGTCCTCTCCTCAACCTATAATCCAGTTTCCAAAACCTACATTACAGCAAAAGGGGTTTTGATATGTTCATGGATATTACAGGTATACAAAATGTAGGTACCAAATTATTTATGATAAGATAGACAACTCAGGTATACTTTACTCAGATTTAAATGTAATCAGTTAGTTTTTAAAATGGTGTAATAGCCGAAACAGTCAACAATAAAGAAATATCGTGAAAAATAGACGAAAGTGCGTTTTGCAGTGTGTCCTCACTCCTTTTTTGAAGGTTCAATTGTTGGATCAGCAGTTGGGGAGTTGAGAAGCTCTCGCTCCTGAACTGAATTCACAGGGAGGTCAGTTGGAGTCGTAAATTCGACATCCATTTCCTCTGTAGACTCGCTCCTCAAATAAACTTACAGGGAGATAATATTTTTATTGGTGGGGTTTTGAATTTCAATCGGGGCATATCCGTTTTTTGCAATAATCAAAATTTGTATAATAACGTGATTATTTATGGTTCCGTCAATTATGAAAATTCCGCCTCCGTACACACTGACAGATTTTTTATAATGTTTCCAGTGGGTTAACTGAGAAGGAAACACCAAAAAAATTTATTTCTCATTAATCAAATCGATATTCAGGTTCATATTTATTAAATTTGTCAGTCTTAAAACGCCATCGAAATAGTCAAGAAAATCAAATAGAATGAAATCGATTTCATGATCCATATTATATTCAGAAAAGGCTGGCATAGAAGTTTGATATCTAATATATCAACGTACACGCAAAGTCACTTTTTAAAAAATATATTTTTATTACAAACTGTGAAAATTCGAAATTACAGAGATGTTTACTGTATGAATTCTAGCAACTGACTGCTTTATAAATGGAGTTGAGTCTTTAGGTCGATT
>WOGP01006919.1:0-12070 GCA_015342065.1 Leptinotarsa undecemlineata | reverse complement strand
TAAGAATGTTTTTTTCTTGGAATGTTTTCTTACAAGATTCTCTGTATTTGAGATCAAAAATTAGTCTAATGAAACGTTTTTGCATTATAAAGATTCTATTTATTTCTGATGAGTGTCCCCAGATGGCAATATTTATATTAAGCTTAGAATACACTAGGCCATAGTATATATCCAAGAGATTATGTCTTAAAAAATTTGATTTCATCATTAGGAAAGCAAAATAGGTTTTTTTCAGAGAAGTGCACAAATATTCGATGTGATTATTGAAAGACAATTTATTGTCAAGTTGTGTTCCAAGGAACTTTGTATATTCTGTGGTTTCGAAACCTAGATTGATTTGGAGAGGGCGCTGATACTTACTTGAAAATTGAATAAATGTTGTTTTATCTTTATTATTTATTAAATGATTTTTTCTACACCAACATTCGAACTCACTGATTACTAATTTCGTTTTATTTTCAATTTCATTTAGATCTGGGGACGTCACAATGATTGTTGTGTCATCGGCATACATAAAAACTCGGCCCTCCTTTATGTTTTGGGGTAGTTCATTAACATAAAGTAGAAATAATAGTGGTCCAAGCACCCCACCCTGTGGGGTCCCCAGATTCATATCAAATTGATCCGAATACTTGTCGTTGACTTTAACGACTATTTTCCTATTACTTACATAAGATTCAATCCATTGGTTGATTGACCCTCTTATCCCCATTTTATAGATCTTTTCACTCAAATACTTCGGGGTGATTGTTTCAAATGCTCGGCTAAGATCAAAAAATATACCAACTATATAGTATCCTTTGTTTATGCCATCAAAAATATATTGGATCATATCAGTTGATGCTGTTTCAATTGAAAAATTTTTTCTAAATCCGTGTTGGCAGGAACTTATCAAATTATTTTGTTCCAAAAAACTAACCGTTCTGTTGTAAATTGCTTTTTCCATTATTTTCGAAATAGAGTTCAGAACACATATGCCACGATAATTTTCTATAGCTGTGGCATCTCCTTTTTTATAAACTGGCACGACTTTTGAAATTTTAAGTTGATTCGGAAAAATACCTTCCTCGACTGATTTATTGATAAGAGTAGTTAAGTTTTTTGCCAAGTTAGCACAGCCTCCAAATACTTTCATAGGAATCTCGTCAACACCTGCTGTCGTTTTGTTTTTGAAACTCAGTATAATGTTTTCCATTTCCGAGTTACTGTAAGGAATGAAATACATAGAACTACATGGTGAGTCACGTATAAAGGAAAATTGATTCTGAGGTAAATCTAATGTTTTGATTTTTTCTGATACTGATTTTGAGAAATAGTTACCCATTGTGTTCACTAGTGAGACCTTATTATCACTGCAGTTTAATTTAATTTCAATTTGCATCTTTTTTTCTTTAGTTTTTCCCATTTTTTCATTAACCAACGTCCAAAGAGTTTTCTGTTTGTTTGATGAGTTCAGGATTTTGTGGGTATGAAAATATTGTTTTTCTAGGACTGTATTAATGTTCATTAAGTTTTTTTCATATTTATATTGAGCTTGAATATTTTCATTTTCAGGCTCTTTCTTACGTACATAGTTTAACGTTTTGAGGTTATCTGATTGTTGTTGAAGTTCATTCGAGAATTTAAATTTTTTAACAGATGTATTGATTTTAATTTTTTGTTTGGGGAAGCAGACCTCAAAACACCATTGGAGATGGCTCAAGTAATCAGAGAACATTTTTTCTGTATCAGTTATAAAATCACTAATTTTGAATGATTCCATTCTTGTTTGGAATTCGAGAATGTTGGGTTGGGAAAATATTCGTATTTCTTTTTTCATGATATTATTTTGTTGTTGTATGATCCTTTGGTGCCATATTAATAATTGACTTGAGTGGTCTGAGATTCCATAATCAATAACTTCGTTAGAACATTTTGTTATATTAGTAATGATGTAATCAATTCCGGTCTTAGTGACATAATTACCATATTTGGCGCATCTGGTTGGTTCGTTTGAGATGACGGTAAGTTCAAATGAGTCTAATATATCAATGAGTTTTATATATTGAGGGCAAGTTTTGTCCAGAAAATTGATATTGAAATCAGCCGATATGATAATGAATGTATATCTTTGAATAGCACATTTCAAGAGACACTCAAGTGTTTTGAAAAATGTTTTAAAGTCACCGGTTGGTGGGCGGTATATTGTTGTAATACACAAATTATTACCTTTTTCAATTGCCGAGCATTCGAAACAGCCTTCTATTGACATTGCTACTATATGTTGGATGTTTTTACAGTTACTAACTATTTCTTTTTTGACAAATATTGCCGTTCCTCCATGTTTAATATTCGTTCTGCAGTATTTACTAACGTTAATGAATCCCGAGATGTTAACTTGCTCTAATTGATCACTGTTCATCCAGTGCTCACAAATACAAAGGAATTTTACTTCATTTCGATCACATATAATTTCCAACAAGTTGATTTTACTCCCTAAGCTTTGTATGTTAAGGTATAATAAAACATTTTTGGCAGACGCCATATCATTGTTACTAGTGAAGATTTGCCGAATTTCCGAATCATCATTCTTTTCTAGTTTTTTGTACTGGTATCATCTCGAGTAGTGGTAGAATTATAACGAAAAACATACCTATTTACTAGAGCGCCTGAAGGCCATATCTCAGGTTTATAAACTTCCTTAACAAATTGTATTGGGAACTTTACTAGCATCGAACACTTTCCATTATTTTTGTTCAGTATTTCACATCTAAATGGGATATTGGGAGCTGTTACTTTCAAACCTTCTTCAAGTTCATTGGGAGTGGTTTCTTCTGCTAAACTGTAGACATGTAGATATCCTTGTTTAGCTACTGTCCTTATGGAGTTTATTTGTGTACTGTTTCCTACAATAGGTTTCTTCTTTCTTCTGTGACCGTTTTGATTTTGCCACCCAGTATACTGTTGTGCTTTTGTTATTCCTTCACTGACCTGTTCAGTCGTTATAGTTTTTCTTGCGGGGATATTCGTGTTTTGTATCGACGTAGTAATGGAGTTTTTCTCATCGACATTTTTATGAATACCTGTATTTTTCTTATGTTCATGTGAGGTGATAGCTTGAATGTTTGTATTCTGTGACATAGATGGCTGAAGTTGTATTGTATTTAGCCATTTTTCCTCGGGAATTTGTTTACAAATTCTCATCAAGTTAATTATTTCCTCGAGGTTGTTGATTCTCTTTTCGAGTTCACTTACAAGTTTATTTTGTACCATTTCCTTGGATGCCAGTACTTGAACTTTGATTTTGTCTTCTATACATGATTTCTTAGCACAGTAATGTCCGTGATTGGGTTCTATTTCACTAACTACACAAGTTCCACTGAATTCTTGGTTACAGTTCCATACTAGTTTTAATTTTTTTTGAAATTCCAGCACATTCTCACTGACGTTTACTTTTGAGGGTAGTTTGCAATTTACCAATAATTCTATTAACTCAGATTTCTTGAGTTTGTCAAGATCATTCGCAAGCACTTCTTTATTGGCAGCCATATTGTCTGTCATATTTCCTTCTTCCGGAGGATCCAGCCCTCTCTACTCGGGAACAGTACCTACTTTATAAGACAGTTCGTAGTTGACAGTCAGAGACCATTTCCAGTATGATGTGACTTCTAGTGTCAACCAACAGTATGTTGCACTTTGCATTAGTTCTACTAACCAACATACAAAAAAATAATTGAAATTGACACGATTGACTTGCTAACTGAGTAAACGGGGTTTTTTGAGTTTGCAAACTTTTTTAAAAAGTTTCAAACCCGTGTATTTTAGTCCGATGATTATGGATGCGATTGACGGGTGAGAATCAACTTCCAAAAAGCATTAACTCTGAATTGAAGGGGTTATATTTTTAGGAGTGATTAATTTTTGGGAAAGAAAGTTTTTGGCTTTATACTACTCCTTCTCGATATGGAACTCTTCCAAAGAATAGAAGATTCCCTCATCTTTTTTCCGTATCGAGATGGAGTAGTAGAAAGTCAAAACCTTCCTTTCCCATTTACTCTGCTTTTTTTTTCATAAGCTACATTTTTCCAGGACCGATTTTTTTTATAAAATTCTCACCAAGTAAGTGGATTTTTTGGTTGAAAACTTCAACTTCAATTCGAATAAGTCGAAAAATATTAGTTTTAAAGAAAAAAATGTGTACAACTGAATTTGCTTGAAACTAGTTAATCTATCTATTCTCGCACTTATTTTCATTGAAACATGTTTCACTCCCAATAAAGGATAACATACTGACCCAGGGTGAAGGTAAAACACCCAGTATCTGTTTTATTTTGAAGTAGAGAGTAAGTAGAACCTAAATCCAAATTTTCATGAACATAGGTGCTGTAAGAAACCAATCGTCAGTTTGTGTTTTGGTTGTATAGGGTGTTTCATTAAGTGCTTGCTATCTTTAAATTTTAATAAAACCAAATGTGTGTGAGATATCATCGATTTTTTTTCTTTCGAACGAGCCATTGATTTCATTATGTGTGAAATATAACATCGTTTAAATGTTCATCACGGTTTCTCTGGGTGGAGCGCATTTGAAAGGTCCAATTTTACATAACCCATGGGATGGCATGGGTTATGTTGGCTTTGAAAACCGCTGTGGTTTGTGGCTTCTTTTCATACACCTGCGATTTAAAAAAAATCCTACAAACAATGTTTCGACTGGGTCAAATTGCACGATTTCAGTGGCCAGTTCACCTTCACATGAGATGACCATACTCTCAAATCACTCGTGAAGAATTCAATGTGGCATGATCTGTGTGGCACGTAGTACCGTCTTGTTGTAATCACATGTGTTTGGTGCCCAGACCATCCAATTCAGGCCAAATAGTTGGTAATAATCGACATAAAGTGCTCGTCGTTGACGGTGATGGCATGGCCAACGTCGTTCCCAAAGAAATATAAACCGATGACGCTGCCAGTCCGAAATCCACTCTAAACAGTGACTTTTTCGGGATGAATTGGACGCTGTTTCGACAATTCGACCATTTTGTTTGTTCATGTACCCATATTCATTCAGAAATGGGCCTCATCGCTAAAGATAATTATTGATGAAAATCAGGGTCAATTGGCAACAAGTCCAGGGTCCATTTAGCGAAAACACGTCTTTGTCTACGGTCGTTCACATTCAGTTTCTGGGTGATTTGAATTTTCTACGGGTACAGGCCCTAGCACCGGCGATGTTTTCGGCAGGTCTTGCATTTTGTCGACGTACGGGTGTTGGTCCAGTAGACTTAAATTTGTCCACCACATTGCGAGCAGTTCTCTCCGTAGAACGATTATGGTGACCGTTAAGCGGGCTAAGCGACTAAAACAAATTTATTATTTGCACGTGTTGTTCAATGCTATATCCGTCCATGGTAATTTGGCAAAACAGACTGAATAAATGACAACTAATTTGACAGATGTAGTTTAGCTCCAACAAGATGACGGTTATCAATTGTAAAAGTTCGGAAGTCCCTGTTGGAAGACCATACACAAAACGTGGTTTTACTGATACATCGAAACTGGTCTAGGAATTCCATGAAGAACTAACAAAAGTGGTCAGAAGGAATGAACTCAATATTCATGCCCTGAACCAGCCGTGGCAGTACTAAAGTATCCGGTTCACAGCCAGATTGGAAATTGGGTCTATGAGAAATAGACACGGAAAAATTTCTATAAAGAGACCGTCCGAGAAAAAAATTGAAGAACGGCTCCAAAAAAGCAGGGATCGGCTCAGAACAAATACAGGGCTACTGTCCATCGAGAGGGCACCTGAACAGAATAGGGCTGTATAAGAGACCTAAAGGAAGACAGTACAGTGAAGGAACAGAAACAGTTCGTCACATTTTATATGCATCTGAGACACTGGTTTACAGGAGGCAGACAAAGTATCTACAGCCCAAATTATGTCAGGAAGATGACTTACATCCAGCACGGGACCTGTACAAACTAGTACATGATACAATATTGTGGGAACGGATGTTATGAAAAGGATGGGAGCGATACGCATTGAGTCCATGATGCTGAAGTGTTTTCCAGATGTTAAAACTTTTTTCACTCATGCGGGAACAATGAATGAAATTAATTTTGATACTTTTTCAAACTTTTAAACAACATATGAAATTGTTCATCTATAAGCTAATCAATGACTGGACTCGAAATTGTCTGTATTTTTTTCTCTTTTATATCAATAGTACAAACGCAAAAAAAACTTTTTTGTATTAATATGGCAAATATCTTTTGTTACATCAGTAACTTGACAAATGGCCAAATATCGCAAACAATCAGTTGTTGCTTTTTTTACATAGCACACTAGTTGTTCCTATTCACTTTTCATTTTTTCTGGAAAATAAAGCGTGCTACGAAAACAAATCAAGGGCTGAAAAGTTTTAACAAAATTGAATGTTTCAGTAAATGTCAGTGGCGCAAATTTTTGTTTAATAATCTCGGCTAAACTTTGTCCTGAGATTCCGTTGGACTCAATAATTTGTATCTAATCCAGTCTAAATGAACATCTTTTTATTGTAAAAAACATTGAAAATTTCGTCAAACTAGGGTATAGGATATTTACAAAGCGATTTTTCAGAAAAGTTAAACACCCTGTATTCTGGAAACAATATATTTCCCGACCCATGTTTACTTAAACTGTTTCACAGAAGAGTAGCGCGCCCTAGAATTTTTTCACCGCAATTAAGAAACATTCTGTATAGTAGTGCAAGATAGAATCAGATTATTAAACAAAATTAAGCAAAATTTTGAAATGAATGGCTTTTCCTACATTTAACCAGATTAAATTTGGTGAATTTTAAATATAATCCTCTCTAAAAGTGGCACCACCCCGTAACAGAAGAAACCCAGCAGCCGACTAACCTCAAACAATTCACAACAGAAACATAATCATCACATACATCAAAATGACATACGATACCTTTGCTTCGAGGCGGCTCTTCGAGAGATTTTCGACTTGCTCTTCGACATCAACTCTGGCGCTGACCGACTTGTCTTCGACGTTATGCGCTGGCGGAGTAGCGGGGGGGCCGCAGAGTCGCACCTGTTTCTTCTGACCCCTTTCACGAGCTTCCTTGGAAAATGTTTCTTTTCAGGCTTTTCGGGAGGGTAGTTTCGGACCCGTGTCGGGTAAGGGCAGAGAGACCTTCTCGAAATGGAGTTCTGTGTCGAGCTGGTGGAAGACAATTCTAGCAGATGTCGTGCCGACCATGTAGCGGGACTGCTGCGTTACTGAAACGAGTGATTCATGCTGGATTTTCGATTTTTATTGTTATTTTTTTATTACGTGAGGTGGTTCCGGGTCAGAGGTGTACGCAATCGACGTTGATTGTACGAGGTG
The DNA here is from genome assembly GCA_015342065.1 of Leptinotarsa undecemlineata. Taxonomy (NCBI): domain Eukaryota; kingdom Metazoa; phylum Arthropoda; class Insecta; order Coleoptera; family Chrysomelidae; genus Leptinotarsa; species Leptinotarsa undecemlineata. The sequence continues at coordinate 4,710 of WOGP01006919.1, read as the reverse complement.
TTTCGAAATGAAAATTGGTACTGGGTGTGCGAGGGTCATCGAATTGATTCGGTGTTCGTGAGCTTATTTTGTACGTTGGCTGGGGATTTCATTACCTCTATTTTCCCCTTTCTTGATTTTTGCGTCGTCGTAAGCGCAGTATGACAAAAGCTGTCATTTATGATGGATCGGAGGAAATTCATGAAATTATATACCAACGAAGTAATATTTGTTTTTAACCTCAAAACAGACCTCGTCGTCGGCGATGAATTTCTTTCCAACAAGCATTCTCTTGATGCCTGAAAACAGGAAAACGTCGCTGGGGGTCAGATTTGAAGAATACGGTGGAAGCGGAAGCAATTCGAAGCCCAATTCCTGCACTTTTGCCATAGTTTTCATTGATTTGTGGCACGGTGCATTGTCTTGATAAAAGAGCACTTTCTTTCTCTTCAAAAAGAGAAAAAGAACCGTTTTTTGCGATTTTGTTCTTCAACATAAACTTTCCAGCCAACTGTTGCGTCTTTGCACGCTTTGGAGTCGGTTCACCACGAGCAGTGGTGAAAAATTAAATGCTTGATAAACACACGAAATTCCTTTTTATCCATTTTTTTACACGTTTTATATTAGCTTCATCTATATGTATGTATGTATGTTTGTTTGCTTGTAACTCCCAAGCTCGGGATCTTTAATGACAGAATTATCGACATTATTATTGCTTGATCTATTCGCATGGATTTTAAGAATTATAAGTGTTACCGAAATTTTGTAGTACAGATGAAATATTTAGATATTTTTATATTTTCAATTACCCGTGATATAGTACAGGAAAAAGTTTTGAACGAAACGAAAGATGCATTTTAAAATCTAATTCGATTATTTGAAAGCAAACCAGAATATGAATTTCAACAATGAAAAAGTTATCGTAAATTGTACACTTAAAAAATTCAGTTACATAAATATTTCAAAAAATCGAAAAATTAGAATGAAGGTGCTTAACATACATATCAAATCTAAAGATTGATTTGAAAAATAAAAGTCCATTATTATTTTGAAATAAACTTCAAGTCAATACATTCAGACTGAATAGTTTTTTGAAATTATTACTGCAAATTTTCTCTTCACTTCGAATCTAATTTGTCCACCCTCTGTTGGAGACTTACTTTACTACCTGCATCTCAGTATTACTATAGAATTTAAGACCTCAAACTTCATTATGTTGTTTGAGAGGAATTTTAGATTCGTGCGCCGTCTGTTTAAGATTTATAATACTAGTGACTAGAACTTCAAAAAAAAATACTTTTTTCGACAATAAATCGGACTAAAATGTGAAAAATAAATATAGTCTTAAAAAACTAAGAAACACGCTTTTATAACATATGGAAGTAAAAAATAAATATAGTTCTGACAAACTGAAAATCACGATTTTAAAGAAAATCGAACTAATATGGTAAAAATATATTTTTTAAAATAAGCTCAAAACAATAACGATCGAAAAATACTAATATTATTGTAAACAAAGCATGAGCGCTTTGTGCCATATTTTTTGTATATTAAGCGCCCTTTGCTTTTTTCACAATAATACTAGTATTTTTGTTCGTTATTGTTTGAAGCTTATTTAAAAAAAACATTATTTTTAACTTTTCAGTTCGATGCTCTTTAAAATATTTTTTTTTAGTTTTTTAAAACTATATTTATTCAATCTAACAAGTTGCTTCACTCAAAATGTTCTATCCTACAAACTAATAGTCCTACTGCTGTGAAATTTATAAGCGTTCTTTTTGAAGGTTAGGGTTAACAAAAAAATCACAAGGATTCAATACTGGTAGAGCCATCAGTATGTTAGCGCCCAGAACCATAACGATAATTTTGTGAAGTAAAGTTGATCCAAATAGCTGAGGCTCTTAATATATCAAAGGAGCGTGTTGGACATGAATATTTGGTTATGCGAAAGCTCACAATCACACAAAAACAACAACGAATTGATGATTCTGAGCACTGTTTGAAGCTGTTTCACCATAGACATTTACACACCACACAAATTTATGCATTGATATGTGACACTGGATGAAACATGGCTCTATCATTTCACCCCTGAATCAAAACGATTGCCATCTGCATAGACTGCACGTGGTGAGACGACTCCAAAGCGTGCAAGGACTCAACAGTGGGCTGGCAAGTATCAGTATGCGTATCGTTATAATATTCATCTTGAAGAGGGAAAACCCATCAACAGCGATAATTAAATATCATCATTAGAGCTTTTGAAGGATGAACTCGCGGAAAAACGATTCCAAGTCACAAATCAATTAATACGATGGCAAAAATGCATGAAATGGGTGTCGAATTTCTTCCGCATCTATTGTTTTATCCAGATCTGGCGGCTTTCTCCTGTCCTCAGACGTCAAGAAAATGTGCGCTGGAAAGAAATTTCCCTTAAAAAATGTCTTTTATATGTTAGCCTACGAACTTTTCAGGCCAACTTATCAAGTTTACTTTTTATTCGTCACCAGAAAGTATGTATTGGTTTAATGCAGTACATTTTCAAGAACTTAGCAATTTGATAATATTTGAAAGGAACTCCGTTTGAAACATAAAACAGCAATTTTTACTACGAATATCAAATTAGCAGAAAAAAATATATTTTTTGTTGTGGTATGGATGATTCACCCTGCATATTTTTGAATTTTTCACGCTATCTGAGACACTTCTACCTTCTCATTATATCAATTCGAAAATTCCTGACATTTCCACGACAGATATCCTTTGTATACTTCAAGACTTTTTTCTCTTTCATTTATTATATATTTCTTCTACAACCGCGATATTTATATTCATTGTCATGTATAGACTACCAAAGTTGGCGCCAACAGCATAATTTTTCGAAAAACATTTTCACAAATATATCCAAAATGTTGTAATAAAACTAAAGTATCTTAGGAATCATTGCGTTCCGTCAGATAATAACAGTTTTTACGTAAATGTATGACTTTATATCCAGCTAAGATTAATATGTATCTTCATTCAGATCACATTCGATGGGTTTCGATGAAAGGATTCACCCACACATCTACCCACGTCCAATTAATGATTTCTCTTCACCTTGACATTTCTGAAGTTAATGAATTTAAAACTCAGGTACTACCAGAAATTGAAGTGATTTCAACATATAAGGCTATTTTCCTATAATTTATTTGTTATGACAAAATTTGAATATAAGTATATTTTATGTCATTAAAGTAGTAGCTTCGATATGTATCTAGGTTATGATTTTATTGTTGAACTATGATTTTGTAAACTCGTATATTTGCGAGTAGTTGTTTCGAATAGTCGTTTTTTTCAGTTTGTGCTGACAGCATTCTATGTACATGATCTACAAAGAATTTATTCTGTAGTTGATTATATTCTTCCTTTCTTTGAAAGTATCCCACAAATTTTGTATCAAGACTGAGAAGTTGAATCCACAAATCATCACCCTGTTTCTCCGTTAACGACACTATCGCCGGTACCGATAGGTTAATGGTGATCGATGAAATAAGATTTTGAGATTACCATTAGCATTTAAGAAAGTTACATCTAAAAGTAATGTTCGCAGAGTAATTACTCAACAAAATGGAATGAATTTTTTCCCAGGGGAAATTGAAATAAAATTTCGATTCTTTGTATTTCTTCATAAGGACTTGAAATTGAAAATCAGTTACGGAAGATGAATTGAGTTAATAGAAAAAGAAACAAGAAATACCGATTTCGATAAGTTTCGTTAATTGTAAATACTAATGATTTTCAGCTAATTGATGAAAATTTTATCACGAAAGCAATGGAGAAGTATTTGTAACTGGTTTTGCCTGATTATAATGAAGAAAGAACCACCTATGTTAAATATAACTGACTATAATATAGTGTAGTTAGATGAACATTTTAATAATATGTACGTTGGTATATTTTATCAAACGGTTTGTTGATTTCGACTATACGAAGAAACACTTTTTTATTAATTTTGACATTTTTGAATTTTTTTTGTAACTCAAAAGTCATTCAGATAATTTCAGATAGGTAACAAATTACCCATTGCCCATTTTTTATTGGTAATTGGTGAAATAATCAGCTCTATGATCTGTAAATTCCTTAAAAAAAGCATTCCAATTTTTTCTATTATACCGTGTGTAACAACTTGAGGCTTATTTTTTTATCACTCGCATAAAAAACCAGTGACGGCGTTCTTACTAGAGAGTAGGCTACCCCCATATATATCATAACACAACAAAGTTTTTGTTTCGGGGTTGAAATTAGATGATTTTAATGTATTTCCACGTGTTAAAACCGAAAGTGACCATAAAAATTATATATTAGCTCTTGTTTTCAAGATATAGTATCATTATATTATATATATGTATATTGAGTTTTCAACAAATGAAATATTTCATCACCAACAGTTGGTACACATGTTTGTTTACATAACACCCCTCTCATCAGCTGTTCTTAAGTAGTAAACATAACCTATGTGAGTTTGTCAATTGTACGCACGTGGTTGCTATTGAAATTATCGTGTGAAGTTGATTTTTAAATTAATTTAAGTGCTGATCTGAAATGCCTCGAAAGTGTGTGAATTCTGTCGATAGCTTTTGCTATATATGTGGTGAAATAACATTTAAGGCTCAGAAACGTAAAATGACACCTATCGTTAAGACAGCCTATGAACATTATTTTGGTGTGAAAGTTGGGGACCAAGATAAA
>WOGP01006918.1:0-12071 GCA_015342065.1 Leptinotarsa undecemlineata | reverse complement strand
TAACCCCACGGTGTGGGGAGTGGTCATTGGTTGATAATGCTGGCGCGCCCTCCCGAATGTATCGGGGCTTCGGGAGATAGGGCCTGACCAGTGCACATTACGGTGAAAAAAAAATTTGCCATTCAATTTGAAATACACAATAATCTTATAAACGACAAATAAATATAGTTCCCACAGAAGGATGAACCTGTGCGTCGGCTATATAATTTTAATATACAATAGGTTATAATGAATGAAATGTAAAAGTGAAGTTTCTTTCGGTATGAACAAATAAAATACTAGAAACTTGTATACAGACATTACATTAAAGTCATATATAGTCAATATAAATAGAAACATTTAGCATGAACAAAAAAGCACTAGAAACATTATATACAGATATCACATCAAAATTACATATAGTTGATATAAGTAAAAACATTTAGTTTATATAATGAAACAATCGCAATAGGTGCATTACATCGAACATCACTCACACATTAATCAAATACCCTATTTTTTTAAATGAAACAAACAAACAAGCCATGGAGAAGTTGACCTACAGATTACATAAATCACATACATCTTCTACAGAAATTTATACATTGTAGTAATATGTATTTTTCACATCAACGTATTGATGTATCTGTGCTCTAGGCAAACCTGAGATCCAAGCTTCAAGCTTATTTTTGAACATATTAATGCCAAAAATAGTTTTGATACTAACTAGTATCAGTGTATCATTCACCTGAATGCAGACAATTTCCGTGAAATCGGGTTGAAAGAGTCAAAAGGTATTGTGCAATCTGTGAATGTGTTTTTTCGGAAAATATTGAAATCGAATTTATCTTTGGTTTTGGATATTGTCAGATCTAAAAAATGTATCTCATTGTTCTCTTCTATCTCTACGGTGACTATCATGTAGACTATTGAAAAATTTCAAGTAGGGAGTTATTTGACTCGTTAAACCATCGAAGCATACTAATAGGTATGTCATCTACACCATTTCAACCATTGTGACACAGTTTATGGTCCTTTTCTTCGAAAATCTGATGCCTTTCATATCCCAAAGGTGCAAAATTCATGTCTGGGCTGGTTGAATATATGTAATCATCGCTTACTTACATTCACGTTGTTTTTTTTATAAAATCGGTAAAACTGATACACCTGAATATCTGTGCAGAAGAGTCACATACAGGACAGATGTTCATAATCTCAACTTGAGAAGAAAGAATCTCATTGATATACTAATGCATAATAAAGAAATATTCAAATCCTCTTTTTCTTATCAGATTGCTATAATAATTTCCTCTCTACTTGATATTCCTGATTTTGCATTGTCTCTGAATTCCTTCAAAGAAAAACAAAAAAAAATGTTGTTGACTCACCACTGATATAACCTAGTGAATAAACGGACTTGGCAGTGATCCTATCGGTAGGCCTGGTGTACCACATGAATCGGTTCTCGGTCCCATTTTGTTTCTGTTGTATATTTACGATTTGGTAAACATTAATATATCTGAAACATTCACTCTTCTCGTCGATGACACCACTATATTGAGGCATAGTAAAACTATAGATATACTCAGTAAATACAAAAAAGAAGAAGAAAGACAATAAATAGCCCATGGTATACAAAAAAATTGAGTTTTGGTATGACTCCATTCTACTCTCTTTCAATATTTCCTAAACAATCATCATGACTCTTGAATGTTTACTTTAGAATTTATGTGTATGTGGTATCATTGAAAACAGGGATTGTACTCAATTTCTAGGATCATATATAGACGGTGGACTGAAATTTCAAACTCACATCAGGAAGATGTAAAGCAGAATTTCCTCCGGCTGTTATGCAGTGAGAGTTATTGCTAAAGAACTGTTAGTTTATACGCCTTGGTAGAGTCTTTTGTACAAGGTATGGTATACCTTTTTTTGGGTGTGTTTATCATTTATTTTCTGGAGTCTGTATGTGTATCACAGAAAAGATGATACTTGTGTGAAGCTAAACCTCGTGACTCGTGTAGGTACATGTTTATAGATGGAAAAATGTTGACGATGGTAGCTCTTTTTATTCTGGAAACAGTGTGTTTTATTGAAAAACGTCAACAATTCAAAATAACCTATCCCTTGCAACTCTATGGTCAATGTCTCCTTATTTTACAACGGTGTGAAGATGTATAACTATCTACCGAGTTACTCCAAAGATACAAATATAAACACCAATCAATGCAGAAGAATAATCGAATAAATTTTGAATAGTAGACCCTATTGCAATTTGACTGAGCTCCATACCGATAATTTTCAACCTAGCATGTTTTATGTATATGATTGTTTCAACCATTGCTTGTTGTTTTTTATACTTTAGTTTAGTGTACATTATATTTCATTAATATTTTCATATCCACAGGATATTTTTGTATTTTATTTTCTATTGACTTACTAGCTTTGTCAACAAAATTTTTTCTTCGAACAATAAAGTATAAAGTGAGGTGGAAGTACTTTTTCTGGAAAGTGACTTTGACTATTACCAAAGATTTTCAATTTGGCCTGTGACCAGTCAAAAATCGGACGTGGCCACAATTAATTTATTACATCGTGTGTCTGAAGCGACTTTACAACTATATCGAGGTTAATTAAGGCTAAGCCCGTCAAACGCGTGATATATTGCGCTGTTCGTTATTCTATCTGTATATTATATCGAGTTGAGGATAATGTAGTTCCTCGTACTTATGCCTTATTAGGAGTTTGTTCTGGTAGTTATACAATCCAAGGGCTTGCCTCGTTGAACATTGAAATGAAATAATGAATTTAATTATTATTTGGCATTCGCGCTGAACCTGAGGAATGCTGCGAAACTATTCATACAGGGTGTTTCTTTGAATGGAGTGGAAAACAAACAAAACTAATTATGAATTTTTTTTTCAGCCGTCACAACCCTTTAGAACAGTGCATATTTGCTTCATATATCGCTTACTCTGTTATAGAGTGAGGACGTGAATAGTTACCGGTAAGTAAGGACAAGTTATCAAGCTTCAATGAAATTTACGTTGAAAACTTAACATATCCGTTTTTGAATATAAAAAGTAAGATTTTTAAAAAAAGCTCAGACACGTCGATTTTTAATTGAAGGGCAATACCTTACAGACTGATCAGATTTTTTGTAGTACGCACCCCCTTGGAGGTGCAGACCACTCGGTAACTTGTATGCCTAAATAAAAAAAATTTCGAGCAGTTTTTCTCATCAGTTTTTTGTTAAATGAACTCCCTTTTTTTAAATCGATACCCACTCCTCCTCTTCTTCCAGTTTTCATTAGTACTTCGTCCGATTGTTTTGTTTGAACGGGTCGTGTATTGTTATTTGTTCAAAAATGCCTTACATTACTGCTGAAAGGGTTTCAGTTATTGCTTTTATTTTTGGCAACGTCCAAAATGCTAATAAAACATCAATTTTATTCAACGAATAAAACCCTGGTAAACACCTAAGCACTGAGAAGACACACTCTAGCGACACACACTGTCTTCCAACAGTTCGACAGTATGATTCAAATGACCTGTAAGAAGACCTATTAGACAGCGTAGTTCATCCCTACTGTAGTCCAACAACTGTTTGGTATTAAGCTTTGTAGGATGAATAAAGGCCTTGATTGGGCCAATCCTGGAAGAATTTGCCAGAAGTCCATAAATCTTCTTGCCATGCAGGTTATATTGTTTTCTTTCACCATGCATTATTTTATCCTTATCAAATGCTACTTTTTTCAAGGTGTAGCTTATGTTTCACTTGGTCAACTTGATCCACCAATATACCGTCTGAGGCAGAGCTGTTTCTGAAGCTCTATAAATGGTATAAAATTCTATTATTTCCATTCATCAGCAATGTAATTCGTTCATAATTATCTTGGGTAGTCCCAGATTTTGTACATAAATCATTATATACTCTCATCAGTCTAATCCATAAACAAAAATTATTGTAGTAATAAACTTCCCGAGTTTCCCGAGTTTCATAAAATCAAAACCTAGTGGCACCTGACATTTTTTTACCTCGCTATCAATCGATATGCCATGCCCAATGCCGCAAGACGAAGAGCTGCCGTTCGCTGTCTGTATATAAAGTAAACTTTATGCCAAAAGGGGTTCAATCCTTGTTTGGCAAAGCCTAAAGTGATGTCAATGACAGGTTTTGGTCCGATGAAGCTGCTGCAGCACCCTCTTTTGCAAGGGAGTCAGCAGTCTCGTTGCCTTCCAGGCCAGTATGCCTAGGAATCCAGACCAAAGAGAATCTGTTAAGTATTTCTATCGAGGAGATTCGTTTTTAGCAATTTGCTACCAATTTAGATCTCTCCGCACACAATTCAATAGCGTAAATTTCCGCTTGAGATACAGTCGCATAGATTCCTAGACAGGTTGGTTCTGTGAACCAATAACTATTTGCTCTTAATATTTTTTTCTTCTGGAGGATGCAGTGTTATCTACTCGGAAACAGTACTTTATAACGCAGTTCGTAGTTGACAGTTGCAGGCATAAAGTCAGAGATCATTTCCAGAATACTATGACTTCCAGTGTTAACCAACAAGCTGTTGCACTCTGCATTAATTTGATTTGTGTAATTGGCAATGCCTACAAGTCTATATGCACTCCATGTAGCCTCTCACTCTACCCTGATTAATCACCTCAACAAAAATGGATTCCTAACAATTGCATATGCAGACGACACATTTATCTTGCAGACTGGCAAATTTGTGAACACACTGTGCGATAGAGCTCAGGATGGGCTCAAATTAATAGAAACACGGTGTAAGGAACACTCACTGTTGATCAATCCCAAGAAGAACGCGCATGGGGTCTTTCACCCCGTGTGAACACCTGGATCTACACTGCAATAATAAGACGTACGTTAACTAACGGAGCTATTGCATAGCAACGGCCATCCAAAAATTATATCAAATTGTTTAAACATCATGAGAACAACACCAACCACGGCAATGGAATTAATTACGGGTCTGACCCCTCTGGAGCTGTACGTTGAGAAGGTTGCGTGAATGGACATAGTACGATTGCACACGGCTGGTGTAAACCTTGAAGTAGGAATGAGTCAATTGAGGCTGGGCCTTTGGCGGGAAAAGCTAACTGCGCAACCTCTGCTGCAGGCAACCAGTGATGCAATTAAACCCAATTTTGTGTTTAATAAACCCTAAAAAATATAAATCAAACAGAACACAGAGTCAGATGCCATAAATGCAATACGCAAATATACAGATGACTCAAAAACTGAAGAAGGCTCAGGATGTGGAGTGTACTCCAGATCATTTAGCCTAAGGATTAAGTGGGGCATGGAAAGAAATATCAACGTGGTCCAAAAAACAGTGGCTGGTATCTCAATCGCCATAAAAGGAATAACCAGGAAAGGAATTTCTGGCGAAAATATAACAATCTGCACTGACAACAGACAAGCCTTATTAGCCTTAAACATATAACGTATAACCTCAGGGCTACTACTAGAATGTCACCCAGATTCAGCCAAAGGCTCGGTAGGTAATAACATTATCCTGAGGTGGATTAAAGGGCATGACAGGAGTAAAGCTGATCTCATTGCCGACCCTTGTAAACTCACCTCTATCCAGGATATGTAAACAGGAAGATGAGACTGTCAGGCATGTCCTATGCGAGTGTCCGGAGTTATCGTCAAAAAGAGAGTGTGTGTTCGGAGAGTCTTGGCCTACACCTGTCGATATAAAGGGGATGTTTTTCAGTGACCTGTCCACCTTCCTGGAAAGGACAGGATGGTAGATGACCTAGGAGGATAACTCCTCGAAAGTGTGTACAATGGGTCACATGTGGCCTAAGTGCTGTGGGCTTACACTCATCCTCCCTACTCTATAGATGCTGATAGACTCTCACTCCAGAAAAATGTGGAGAGGAGGTAGTTCTAGAAAGATCTCCATGGCCGCTGAAGGTGTGGTACAGAGGGATGGGTACAGCGAAGGAGAATGAGAGCGGACAATGTGTCGCAGGAGAGAGAAAACCAAAATAACCCAGCTAGGCTGGTCAAGGAAAAATGTTTCTTCCAATGTTGAAAATGTTACAGAAGGCAGCTAAAGAATTTCAGAGAGAAACACGACCAGAAACCAATATTTAGGTCAACAAAAACTATCAGAGAAAGTATAAGGTGAGCTAAGGATCCCAAAGAACCTTTAGCAACACCCGGGGTATACTGAATTCCTTATAGCTGCTGGTCGGCTACCTTTTCTTGAAGTTACACAGACAAGGTCAGGTAATCCAATTGAGACAAACCAATCCATGCCCACCAATAATAATATAAAACCAGTTAATTTCCAGCTTCATAGTTATTGCATTGGGAATAACGGCAACAACCAGAGCACCAACTTGGACACTGCGATTGGTACTACATAGTCTTTGATTATATCTACCGCAGTAGTAGACGAAACTTCAGGCAAGAAAACCTGCGAACTACGGTAAAAAAACGGAAAAGAGCTTTTACATATTTATATTCGATCGTAAAAGTTTACATTCTTTATCCTTCATTATTGTCAGGAATTGACATTTTGTTAACGAATCCTCAGAGCGAATATAACTGACAAAAACTCATGACCGGCTGGATAGAGAATTATATTACGACCTCCATGATTTATTCCGTTCAAAAGTTGAGAGTACTCCACATGTAATGCGACTTTCCATAAGTCTGGAATACATTAATTTTTGCCTGAATTTATACAGTATCATGCGGAATTTTTTCTCTATAAATTCTACATGTAAATCCTATTGTACGTGAGTGTCCAGCATTGTACCAAGATATTTCATTTTCGTTGCAAAGTAGATTTCGAAGTTATCCTATATCACAAATATGGAGAATTCTGGTGGGGTGATTGAACATTTTCAGAAAGAGAACGACAGATTTTTGGAATTAATTGAAAGTAGTTCACAGGTAAACCAGTTCTTAAGCAGAGTTAGGTTAGATTCTGCTTCATTTTTCAGATCAGTCAAATTGATTCCCGTATAAGTTGTGGCGATGCCACATGCCAAGTCAACCATTTTCCCTCTACTCTCAATGGTGAAGAATTCATACCGATATAATGTGAATAGGACTGGACCAACAACCGTTCCTTGCGGAACTCCATACTGTCTATTTCATCAGTTCGGACTTTCATTGTCTAATATAATATAAATTCATTTGAAATCCCTGAAATAGTCTGTAAGAAAATAAAAAAAATTAAAAAGATTAACCGAAAAATAACCATTGAATTAAACAAAAAACTGAAATTATAGAGAAATAATATACAAGCAACAATAAAAAATAATGAAATAATAATACAAGGTGAAAATTAAAACATTGCGAAATATTATTTAATTAAAAATGAAAAATTAAAATTAAAAGATTCCAAACCAAGTTACGTCACGACGTTTCGATTGTTAGTATCCACAATCGTCTTCGACGATTGTCTGTCTAGCCGATTCTGTCTAGTTCTGAAGGTATTCGACACGCTCAAATATGTTGGAAATAAGTCAAAGATATTTTCTTTTGTTCCTATTTTTTATAGTGTATCAATCAGCATTGTGTGACTTACGGTTTTGAACACTTTTGCTAAATCTAAAATTCAGTGGAACACGGTTGACTTTAGTGCTGGGTATTATAAATACCTGACGTTAACTTCACATCTTGGATAGATTTATCTCTCTAAAACCAAACTGGCTGTTGATAACGGTATATCTCATCTTCATCAAAATGGTCGGGTACAGCCGAAAACATTTTTAACGACTTTTCCGACACAACTCAGTAGGTACTTGGGTGCAATTGTTACGACAATATAATTCACTGGTAGGTATACTTGTAATGAGCTATTTTTATTGACTGCTCGTATACGACTTAATTGTGAATATCTTCAAGGAAAACATCACAACGTTAACCATGTTCAATATTAAATTTCGCAATAACCTGTCTATGCTCTACTTGGGTGTTTTTAAACATCAAAAGGGGCTCGTGGCACTTCAATTAATATTTGACAAACGTACACCTGCGGGCTAACGAAGAAAAATTTTATGCTCACCCAAATTAATAATTTCTCCGAACGGACAAAAGTTATGACTAACGAAACAGAAATTCACCTGTTCATAGATGTGTAGATGTATAGTTGATTTCAGAAGATAATAAACTTCACGAAATCCATTGAGTTACGGTTACAATGTAAAACAAAAAGGTGGAGGCGATTATGTTAATCAGATGCATAGGAACCTTCTAAAACCAGGCGCCATTAACAGTGAGACACTACTTCGAGACGTCCAATGATTTTTAATACCAATAATAATAGTGGTTAGATGAAACTACTTTTTATAGAAATTCAATGTTTGTTAAAAATGTTCGTGTATGTAATGTATGTCGAATTGAAATCTTGAAATATCCACCCTCCAGATATCTCACAGAGAAGATAGTCCTGCAGATGCTTTTCGTTCATCCAACAACAGGATAACGCTGAAATTAATGAAGGAGATCACCTACAGACCGGTTACGAGGAATTACATCTCATGAAAGAAAATTTTATTAACTAGTAACCGCTCCATTTCGTGTATAGTATAACGTATAAAAGTGGAACACTTCCCGTAAGTGGAATTACGATACGAGCCGGAGGTGATAAAATTCATTTTCACAGGTGATGACCACATTTGTAGATCATTGAATAATATACTGCTATTTACAGTGAGATTACTGATTGTTTCGTCTCGTAAAGTTATTCAAAACGGTGCTGATGAGAAAATAAAGACAAGTGTCATTGCCCGAAACTTCGAAGTTCACCAGAGGCTAATATAATTTTAATGTTAGTGAAATTTTTAAATATTCATATAGGTATTGATTGGAATAACTTGAAAAATATAGAAATAGAGAGACTGTATTGAAATGGTTCGAGTCATATTTATCAAATCGTCAACAAAGAACAAAAATTATAAAAAATGGACTGTTATTTAAGTCTGATATCAGGCAAAATATACGCATTCCACAGAGAAGTGTAACAGGTCCTATTTCGTTTGTAATTTTCATGAACGACATCTTAGATATTTCAAATAACGATGGAGCTACTATCACTAACAATGCTGATGACACAAATTTACTGGTTCCTAGCTGTAACAATCGAAATTTAATTACTAAATCATCCCATTCAATTGAAAAAACATTGCACTGGTTTTCTAAAAATGCTCTCATTCTTAACACCGACAAAACCAAGGTAATTCTATCTAGAATTCTTCAACAAAGAATAGTCACCAAAAACTGTCCATTAGCAAATAATCAATGAAAGTAGAAACCTCAACAGAAATTTTAGGTATACACATCAATGAGCATCTTCACTGGTATACGCATACGCACATTATAAATTTAGGAAAAAAGTTTACTCAAATCTGTTACACTGTGAGGATTATTAGTACTTATCTTAACAAAAAATTATGTATGCCATAAATTTTGAGTCATCCGCAAAATTTGGTATATTATTCTAGGGATCGTGAAGTGGCATCTCGAATATATTTGGAATTCAAAAAAGGGTGATGAGAACTATGTTCAAATAGAAGTACGGCCAATCTTGTCGAGGCAAATTCAAAGATAATTGTGAATGTGTAATGTAGGTACTTTTTCAAACATAAAGATGAGTTCTGGAGAGAAGTAAGTTTTTCAATGAATTATCACAAAATATTAAATCCTGTCAAGACCTTAAAAAATTTAAAAAATATGTGAAAAATTTCCGTATAGACTTCGTTTTATTTTAAGATGTTTCCATTCCTACTGTACACTGATGGTTTTTCTTTTTGAAATTCGTACAATCTGTCTGACGTTGTTGCATTTTATGTTTTTATGTTGCAAAATAATGTAAAGCATACCCTGTAATATTATTATTATTATTTTTTTTACCGTAGTGTCCGATGGTCAGGCCCTATCCCCCGAATCCCGAATACATTCGGGGGGCGCACCAGCATTATCAACCAATGACCACTCCCCACACCGTATGGGTAAGTGATCATTGGTCCTAGAATCAAATGCCTTGAGCAAGCGCACTGAACCAAGAATGACATCCTTCTGCATCTGTGCGGCTAAGATTTCTGCCTTAGTGCAGCAAGCCGGTATAATTTCAAGATTCGAGAGTAGAGAGGACATCATTCCACCAAGGACTCCAATAATCAGAACAAACATCTTGACAGAGTGATCTCGATAGAGTCTCCGAAATTCGAAGAGAGAATGTCGTTATTTATCCGTTTTTCCTTCTCTTTTCTGACGATAATTGTCTTGCCAGGAGCTGAAAACTACACTACAAATATCGTCGTGGACTACATCAGGCTTATTAGCTTGTATGAGCCTGACGGTGGGTAACGAATAGTTTTAATAAATTGAGCACTTCTTGTTCCTCACAACGGATTCAATATCCCCCGGAGCGTAGGGCAACCCCGGTATCTCATCGATACCGTGAGAGTGCTGTAGATGGTAATATAGTACTCTTAGGGTCGCGTTATGTGGATGCATATAGGCCGAGACCGCATATACTGGACATGCTGATAGCAAGTGCATTAAGGTATCGGGCGCTTTGCGGCTTTTATCTAAGCTTTATGCTAAAAGGATTCCAACTTGGTGACAGAGTTGTGGTCACCTCTTTCAGTGTCGAAAACTATACCTAGTTTATCAGCTACTCAGGCAGCTGCCCTAAAGAAAAATGCTCCAATTCCTGCTCTCTCATGGTCACGGACCATGCAGAGAAGGGGATCCAAACTCCTGATGAATTTACAAGGCTGTATTCTGTACCATTCTGTCATGTAGACACTCCAAACAAAGTCCACGCCCTCCCTGTTATCGTGGAAAGTACAAACGTGGAAGGACGATTTGGGATGCAAACTCCTATAGAGATGCGTCATTTTTCGGGTCTTTATGTCGATATTAGTATTATTATTTGAAAATATTTGTTTGGAATAATCTTTTTGTTCCAGTTGGTCTACACATCTTTGTGGAAAGTTTTGACTAAAGTTGATCATTTCAATTTTTCTTCGGTAGTTTTCTACATATTTTTTTATACTTAAACCTAATTATGACATCAGTGATTTAATAATTGACTGAGAATGCTTGATTTATTTCAGAGAACCATTTTCATCTACGCAAATAGCGACAGCTGTGTCATGCGCCACATTCCCTACAGTAACAAGTCCTGCACGTGAAAGGACCTTTTATAGGAAGGAAGAACTCGCTACGGGCATGCAAAGGGGCAGAAAAACAATGAAGCACTCCCTTGCCACCCGTACGGCACAAAGCAACTTGCAAGATGTGTTCTCGTAAGGGGAGATGCGTCGCAGAAGACCCTTTATAGCGATAATCGAGCACGTGAGAAACCGGCGCGAGAGAGACTTCAATAGTGCGTTAGAACGAAAACCTTCGAACAATATGGAGATTGATCGCGGAATCGAATTTTATGTAGGTATGTCTTACTGATGCGTAGCTTTTTGTTGGTAGTTTGGGGTTGAAAATGCGGAGGTCAGATTATATGAAGAATTAAATGGGGCTATTCAGAGGGTACTAACTTGGGGATATTATTTAAACCTGTTTGAAAAGAAAAGTTTATGATGGATAAAAAATTCGCTTCAGGTTGTAATGTTTTTCAATTACCCCACGTGTGGCAAACTGCAGAATGGAATCAATCAATGTTGAAAAAATTACAGGCTAACGAAATGATATAGAAGTAATCATTCATAAGATTATACGTGAACATTTTATTGGGGTAGAATATCAAGAATAATCACACTTATAGATAACGTATTCAAAAAACACTTTATTAAAAATTTTCACTAAAGAAGTTTACAAAAACGCGAAACGTGTTTCGCCATATACGCCTAACAAATTTTTTGGAGAAATATAACATTCTCTCAAGTAGTCAACACGGGTTTAGAAGAGGGTTATCAACCCAAACTGCACCTCTGCCGCCAATGAACCTTGAGGTTCATTGGCGGTAGATTCGGATACATTTCATTGAACTTTCTACATGTTCTGCTGATAATTTTGTCACACTGTCCAAAAATAATAAACAAATTCATAAGAACTTCGTTTGAATAGTTTTGTT
>WOGP01006917.1:0-12071 GCA_015342065.1 Leptinotarsa undecemlineata | reverse complement strand
TTATATAAATTATTACCAAGAGGAGTGAAAACTATAAAACTGTTACTAAAATAAGAAATTTATTAGATAGTAAGGAAAAGTGTAAGCGAAGTCAAAGAAAAAAAGGTGATCATAATGTGGAATAACATATTTCAAATTATCTTTTCGAAGGGTTAAAAAATCTTGGAAACACCTGTTTCATGAACAGTATAATCCAGTGTTTATCAAACACGGGATGGTCGATGGAATACCTAAAAAAGGATACATACATGAAAGATGTCAATACTAGTGTTTCTAGTATGAAAGGTGTTTTAATCAAAGCGTTTGCAGAAGTTATCAAGGAAATGTGATCAGAAGATTCATCTGATAGAGTGATTAACACAGTCTGCTTCAAAAGTCAGATTCAAAGATTTGCTCCTCGATTCATGGGTTCTGCCCATCAAGACGCTCACGAATTCCTTCGATATCTTTCAGAAGGTTTACATGAGGACCTCAACAGAATTACTGAGAAACCTGAACCGATCTTAACTGAGATTGACGAAAAATTGAGGGATAACGGAAAAGCACAAGAGTCCTGGCAGAGATATTTGAATATGAACAACACCAAGATTGTAGACTATTTCGTTGGTCAATTAAAATCCACTATGAAGTGCATACACTGTGGACACTCATCAGTAACATTTGATCCTTTCTGGGATTTGTCTCTTCCCATACCTCAAATAACTGGCCAATTGAGTTTGTCACCTTGCTTGGATTCTTTCACAAGAGAGGAAACTCTTGAAGGAGATGAAAAACCAATATGTTCGAGGTGCAAACAGAGAAGAAAATGTACAAAGTCCTTATCAATTCTATTTTCCCCGTATTTTAGTAATTCATTTGAAAAGATTCTCTCCAACGGAAAGATTTAGAGGCAAATTGAATGTTTCCATTGATTTTTTTTCAGATGGATTAGATATGATCAATTATGCAGCAGACAATGTGCCTCCTTGTCGTTATAATATATATGCACTTTCAAATCACAGTGGGACTACTTACAACGGACATTACACAGCAAATTGCAGATACCCATAAAGAGGCACGTGGCATGAATACAACGATTCACATGTGATCCCAATTTCGCCAAATTCACTTGTAAGCGATGAGGCATATGTCCTCTTTTATGAACAGGAGGGAACGAAGCAAGACCTTTGATGTGATTTTTTTTCTTTCCTTTTTTTATAAGCTCAGTTTTTTGAATTGTTTTATATTTTATGATTGTTCCGAATTATATTTTAATATCTGCACCAAGTCAAATAAAGCTTTGGAAGCTTTTTAGGTGGATTAAAATTTTGATATTGTTCTTAATTTTTGTTTTGTTTCATCCTTTCTATTATTAAACTTTAATAATTTTCAAACCATTTGATGTATTTCTTATTGGGCTGAGCCATTTTCTTCTCTCCTTATTCTCAGAAAACAAACCAGTATTCCAAATTTGCTGCAGTTCCTCTACTTTTCTTAGTTACCAACTCTCAATTTTCAAAACTACACATTTTCAACTTCAATATCACAAAAATAATTTATTCTACGATTTTGCTATTTGTCCCCAAATTTGAATACATCTTTACTCAACTATTATGTACAGAAATGGTTAACCTCACTTATGTATAAAAATCAAAATTCTTCGAAAGCATCACTTGATATCCGTATCTAAGGAAATGGTTCACATTTATCTCATTCAAATTTTTCATTATTCCTGAATATTTACAATACGTTTATTATGTCTTTTCCAATTTTACCTAACAGATATCATTTTGCTTTCAATTGACATTAATTTACAACCTATATCGGTTGTCTGTTTTTTGAAAATTAATGAAATTTGGTACACAAATCTGGCAATTTGAATTTCCCACTCTTTCGAATTTGTTTCCTGTCAAATCTGTGAATTTCAATACATGCACAGAGTGACCTCATTGTGTGATGTTGTGAAAATCTCTACACATTGTTGTTTTTGAGTCTTCTTATAACAATATATACATAGTCCGATATATAAAATGATTTGAAATCCCTAAGACACCTAAAAGAGAATTAAAAATTAATAGTTGAAAATAAAAATTATATTAGGGATTTCAAATAATTTTATATATTAGACAATGGAAGTCCGAACTAGTGAAATTCATCATGAAACATTGTCAATCACCTTCAAACAAATATATACATACATACAGTGTCATCCTCAAAGTATGCACCATATGGGAAACTTATTTATTAAGGGATTTTCGACAAAATTTTATTATTTATAAAAGTTTGTGCATTCCCTATAACTGAATATGCACCGACAAAATACACTAAAACTCTAGTAACATACGAGAAACTTTCAAATATTTGATTTTGAGACAAGAGTAAATTACCCTTAGTTTGGAAAATTTACAGAAATATTATTTAGAAAAGTTCTTCAACAACTTCAACAGATTTGAACTCATGGTCACCTAAGTGGAGTTTTATTTTTTTACCCATTTTTCCAAAATGGGGACTACGAAAATAAAATTTGCTGAAACGATAAATATACAGCATCCTGTATACGACGGTTAATTTCAAAAGCCTGTAATATTACGAATTTCACAACTATGGTGTTAACCACGGTCAATTGTTTTGAAAAGTCAAATAATTTTCAAAATTTTTGGAGCAATGCTATTTTTATTTTTTATTAACGGTGACGAGTACTCAAAATTATACAGTATTGTAACGAGAACTTAATATTCAATCGTCAAACCAATGTTGCCCATCTTTACACTTGGCTGCTCCGGGCTGATGAGGCCAATAGCAAATCACTTCACACAAAAGTGTTAGTAAAAAATATCCTGAGAGATGTGCTCTTAGGAATCACGTTTTCCAAGAAAGTCATAATATGGACTACAATTCAACTAAAATCTTAGCAATTGAAAGAACTACCTCGGAAAGGTTGTTTTTGGAAATTTCATTTATATTACAATCAAATAATTGTCTTAATAAAAGATCAGACATTTACATGCCTTTCAAATAAGTAACCATGCTCAATTCTTAATAACATACCTCAAAATAAATAATTTAAGAAGATTTTAACGAATATACAACTTCCCTAAAGCAGGGCTTCACTCCAATTTAATAATAGTTCATGTTTTTGACATAAATATACAACTTCTCTTAGGCAGGGCTTTACTTCATTTAAACACATTCACATTTGATGTTACTTCCCCTTTCGCACCCCCAGAGCATGACACCAATTTTTTTACATGGATCAACCTATATTCTTTCGCATCATGAGATGCTCCATGATAAACAGATTTCAACAAAGTATAAAACATTTGGGCTGAAGCTAATGGTTCGGGAGCTACAAATCATTTGAGTTGAAAAGGAGCCACCTTGAATAACTTTTGAAACAAAGATTTGTACGAAAAATTATAAAACAGGTCAACAATTTGAAATATTCGTTCTGGAGACAAATATGAAAGCAATATATCAGTAAAAGAGATTTTTTAATAATTCTTGAATCAAAATTTGATGACTGAACAAAATATACAGTTTTTGGCTTTCTACTACTCCATCTTGATACAAAAAAAAAATAAGGGAATCTTCCAAAGAAAGGAAGGAAGTAATTAATTTGAAAATAAGTAACTTCATACGTGGATGTGTAGATCATGCAAAGAATTAACTTTCAGACACAAACTGAAAGAAAGTCCTCCTGAAACATACTACTACTACTACTACTTTAATATAAACATTAAATTACACACGAAAGAAAAAAATTATTTCGAAACAAATACTTCTATATGAACACTGAATTATACAGAAGATACTTTTCTCTACTCAGTTTGTATTTCAAACATTAGTTGTGGAATGAAAATCAGATATCATTCACATGAGTTCTACTTTAAATATATAAAATATAACCCCTTCAATTGACAAAAAGCACCTTTCAACAAGAAGGTAGTGAATTTACTTTGTAGAACATACTGATGTTCAAATATGAAAATTAGATTTTATTTGTAAGCCACTTGATGAAAACATTAAACTGTATAAGTTTGAGAAGTTCTAGGCAGACAAAACCCTTAAATAATTCGAAAATAAAATTTTAATCTCTGTGTAATCCCTTGTTTTGAAATGAAAACAGCTGGTTTTGTGTTCAATATTCATGAATAATTATGATCTTCAATTCTTTAATTTATTTAGTTATGGCAATTCCTATTTTTACAAAGTAATCTTTAAATTCAGACATGTACAATAATCTATAACTATCACCTTGATATAGTGACAATTATAAATACAATCTTTTCGAATGATTCCAAAGAATAATTAAAAAGTTCTAAATCCACATTGTGAGTGTGAAAATTCTACCTACAGACTCATTCTGGATATAGTAGCTATGATTAAAGTGTACTTTGAAGATTTCTGTATTTCTTGTTCACTTTGGATTCAAATTCAAGTTCCGGGGAATTACATAGATTATTATGTGAATTAGTGTAAGTTCTGATTGTAATCTTCTATGAGCCAGAGTATTACAAGTCACTGAATTGAGGCAACGTTTTGCTTCACCGAGACCCCTCACCAATCGAATACCATTTATTCAAGTACTTCCATACCTATCCACCAGGAAAACCTTCTCCAATCAGGACCAGACAAAAATGGCCTTCGTCAACTTCATCTAATCCATACTACACACTTTTTATGCTAACTGAATTAATCAACTTTGTGTTACTTCAAAAATGAACTGATTCATAAATCGCTTATTTCGAATAAATTGAATTAGTATTAACATATATGTTACAGGTTCTAATACTTTCATATGCACGGGGGATATATCTCCACAATACTGTGAAATTATTTGAAACAGGAAGTATTATGGAATAAAACAAAAAGTTATCCTTCTACTTTTTTTAAAATATGGATGTTTCAGATCTTGACATATCACCTATTTTATATGATTCTATATATAATTACTAATTAATATCATGTACAACATTATTCAACTTCAATATATGATACTAGACTAGATTCTTGAGAACAAAATATATTAAAAAATCAGTATACATATAAACTTTTCGATAAAAATTATGAAATGCAAGTGAGGAATTTGGCACCAAAAAATTTTTGAAAACATTCATCATTTATAGCTCAATGTGTTTCTGCATTATCCTCGTTTCCAACTCTAGATGTATTTTGTCAACTTTTCTAGCATGCTTTTTAATATTTTCTTCCATAAGAGAGGCTGTGCTAGTTTTTCCACCGGCAATATTCATTTCTGCTTTGTCTTTGTATTTCTCTTCGTGCAAAGCATGTTCGACTTGCATATGCCTCAATTTCAATAAACGATTTTCATAGTGTAACAACTCTGTTTTTAGAGAATGTAACTCGCTAGGAGTAAAGTTACTCTCAATAGCCATTTTCCACAGGCCTTGCACCTTGGGCTCTACGAATTCCTTGCTAGCAGGTCCTTTGGCAGCTAGCAAATGAAGACGATCAAATCCGTCTTTTATTTCGTTATGTTTCTCGCGAAGCGTATTGACTCTATCCAAATAGTCTTTTTTTGGTTCTTCTTCAGTATCTATTTTGTTATATTTATCGAGTGAATCTTCCACAGCATCTGCAAAAATCCATAAAAGGTTAAATTAAGAGAGTTAAAAAGGTTGAAAATAACGCAGAAATCAAAAAACGGTAGTCTCCATGATATATAGGCAAGTAGATAGATATTTATTTGTACTCTAATCATAAAGATGTACACACGTCAAGAATGTACAAATTAAAATAATTCGAACAAGATAGGCGCACAGGACTCGTATAAACAAATTATTTCTGAAAATTTAGTGCCTACTGTTTTGGAATTATAGTATAGATAAATTCTTTTGAGAAAAGTAACAACCAATCATCAGAATTGGAACGTTTCACTGGTATACAATTTGACTCTTCTTTCTATCCTATGAAAAAGTAATTGGATGAATACCCAAAAAACCAATCAATGATTATGTTGAGTTGGCTATCAGTAGAAATATGAGTTTCTTCTTTATATGGGTATTGTTGTGGATACACCTGACTCGAAAAATAAGTATATTTTGTACTCTGCATATAGTCTTCTGTTAATCAAAAAGTATTTTTTGAACTAACATTTTTCGCAATATTGAAAAACATCAATACAGTAAAAACCTTAATTATTTTGATTATGGCCTTACTTTCTTCATATTCTTCTGGACTGCCCTTCACGTCATGTAACAATGAATAGTACTGATCTATTTTGTCTTGATGATGTCCAAACTCCTCCTGCAATGCTAATAGTTCTTCTTGAGTGAAACCAGCTCTCTCTGCTTTCTCCCAAAGTTTGTTCAATTTTTTATCTTTGAACAAACTCTTGTTGATATGTTTATCAGTAGCCTCATTTAGTGGCTTGAAAGGTTTTACTTTGTCTGGATCTGAAACATCATCAGCTTGATCTAGTAAGTTATAATTTTTCATTATGGCAATCAATTTTGAGCGCAACTCAGCTTCCTTCAGTCCATCTTTATCTTTACCCTCCGCCCTTAGATGTTTCCAAGTTATTTCTTCTTTATCATGAAGTTTCAGTTCTCCAAACAAGGATTTCAGTTTAACTTCTGATAGTCTCTGAAATTTGTAAAAACGGTTCTTAAAATTGAAAAATTCTTTAGCTTCATTTCAAAACTATGTGACTTCAACATTCTGTAAAATCTTTACCTCAATACATTTAATTTTGATATATTATTGTAGCTCTGAAACTACACAGACTTTTCTAAAACATTTTGCTTGAACTGTTTCAAAAATAAGGTGAATGTTCTAATTTTGCAGGCTTCCTACTTTCTATGAGCGATTTTTTTTATGTTGGTACATCCTTCTCGAACATATGTTCACAGTTTCATCTGTTTAGCATGTTTAATTTGTCGGTGAAGGGCATAAACGTTAGAAATGTTCAGCGTGTTCGGCGATTTACTGCTATCGAAAAAATGGATCAAATGATTTCCATAGGGTATCGAATTTGATGCTATATCAGGAAAAATCCGAACAAAATTTTTGGATGGGGACACCCCAACCACCATACTCAAAGATCAATTCTCGTTCCTAATAAATATAGACAGGAAATTCCATGAAAATCGCAGAAAAGTTTCATATCTATGTGTATGATTAGTGAATTTTCAGTAGTAAATGGAAAACATATTCTTGATAAAAAAAATTCGGCTTTCTACTTCTCTATACTCACACAAGAGAATGTTTAGTTGGAAGTAACTTCTATATCTACACAGCTTTGTGAAGAGTTCATTTTAAGCGTAATTGCTTTCATCTATCAGAAGTTTCCAAATGGGAAAGTAATAAGCCAAAAATTTTATTTCTGAAAAACTAATCTCTCCTATACTTCTTTAAATTCAAATTCTTGAGACTGGTGCATGAATCTACCTAGTGTTAAATTGTCATTGATTTTAGACGAATCAGATTTACTTACTAGTACAGCTTTAGACCATAACAAGTTGAGTTTGGCCATTCGAAAAGGTCTATCTAGGTGTTTCAGCGATACGGGTCGCATATCAAATTGAGAATCATCCTGAGATTTATCATCGACTTTATTTGCCTCTTTGCTATACTTATTGAGACATTGCACGCTTACGATATAAGTGAATGAAATGAACACAAATAGATAGATATTGCATTTCATTTTCAAAGTACGTACTTGTTCACTTTGTCACATAACCTATACACCGTAAACCTTCAGATGCAGTGACGTTACAATATGGACTGGTCATTGAAGCACAAACCACTTACACTAGTAGTTTGTGCATTGAAAAGAGAACATTGACTCCGGTAACAAAAAATTACGAGATTTACGTTTTGGCATTACATCACACACTTGACGTCAAATATGTTTTATGTGTTGCATAATTGTCACATGGTGCTATGACGCACTAAACAAGACGTTGTGATCCCCAGGTGAAATTTATGTTGAAGCACAGAACACCCTGGTGTTCTGTGATTGAAGTTGGATCTTGGCCAGTCTATATTATCATGTCTATGGGTTACGCGAGGTTGGAATGTCGGAATTTGGAATCCCCAGTCCAATTCAAACAATTAACATGAGTTTGAAAGAATTGCCAAAAAACGTTGTGAGTTTGTTACTGAATTCTCCAAAGGAATACCAAAGTCAACTGTTCAAAAGTAAAGTTTTCTGTTTACATCTAACCTGTTTTTTTAAGTAGTGTTATTTTCAGTGGCCCTTCTAGCCCATAAACCAACTGATCAAGATCATTCCCAGCTTATCAAGAACTTTTCTAGAGAAACCAATATGCCAAAAGAACAAATATATAATATTCTTGGGGTATACATTGCTCTCATAAAATTGTTTTTAGAAATTAATGAAGGTGATTTCAATCAGAAACTTCTGGAATTTGGTTTCACAACTGATTTTTTACAAAAGTTACCCTTTTTCAAAAACCCAAATGGAAATTTTGATAATTTAATGGATAACCATACAGATTTTGGAAAGATGTCCGTTTTCAAGTGGAGAATTGATATCAGTTTGAGTAATAGGTACGTCCTATTTAAACATTCATGATAGTTATGAATAATTATATGTTTTGAGGTGGAATCGTGTACCAGTCTTGAGTTATAAGTTGTATGGATTTGCAGTATGTTACTACTGAAAACTTAAGACTCGTGCATCTAGATATTATGAATAAGATATTCTATATCTAGTCTTGAGTATGAACGTTTTGAATAAAAACCAATAATTGGACTGCTTACTACTTTCAACATTCAACTTAAGACTGGTTTATCATTACGTACTGGCATTGATGGCATGAGCAGATTCAACTCATTGGTTACATAAAGCTATAATTTTATGAATGGAGTGCTTCATCTTGTGATGTTACCCAGATTAGTGCTGAGGAGGCAATAAGACAAACGAAATATCGGATGCCTACCAGTGAAGGTTGAGCATGCCTGAGTTATGGAAAACTAAAGCAACTTCTGAATTTTTTTATTTCAAATGGAAAAATGTAACTTGATATTGTTGACCCAATCTTGAATTACTCATGTTATCCATTATGGTGGCGAGCATATAAAACCTTGAAGTTGAAAGCATTACCTTATTGTTTTTTTTGTTCCAGTACTTTGGTCAAAAAGGTTCCAATGAATCTGTTGGTGTCTCTTACCATGAAGAATGGAAAAAATCTGAAAATCAAAATAGAAGCTAAGGAGTTTCATAGACTGAGATTTAATGTAGCTTTAATTTTGAAAGAATTGAATTTACTCAGGTTAAGTAAATAAATGTTATGTTATATACAGTTTTCAACATTTGTTTTAGCTATCCTTTTCAAGAACAAATTTCAGACACATGGCGTACTGAACATTTTTGGATCAAAATGGAGTAGTAGAAAGCAAAAATGAATCACTTCAAAAAATAACCCTTCATATTTAATTATTTAAAATCTTTCAAATTTTAAGAATCTTCGAAAAACCACTTTCTCTCTCTGGACAAAACTGACAAAAAAAAACAATTTTTCTTTCTAAGCGAGTAAAATTTTGAGTGTCATATGGAATAATTCTGCATACTAGGTGATTTTCTATCATCTATCTCTTATTTAAGCAGAAATATAAACTTGGCAACATATGAACGAGAAAATAGATCTCAATAATTAGAGAGTGATTCAGAATTATATATTTCTAATTGATATTTCAGAATATACATGTATATCTGACTGAGATTATTCAGTTCAGTTCTTTCATCGATATTTCACCATTGTATATTTATTTAAGTCACTTTTCAAAAGTTCATTTTTGAACTGATAATTTTAGTACATAGAAATTCATACTGTCATTTTTAAGATTAGCATTTTCAGAAAGGGCACAAAATTTCAAGTTTTTCCTGATGATGATAATATTATGATTCGGTTATTTACATTTCTAGATGTTTGGCCAATATAGAATAAATCAGGATCACTATGGAATTTAATATAGTACTTGGAATAGGACTTTTTACTTTACTATGTAATTTTGATATGGTTAACATTGAATAACTTCTTTGATCAATTATCCAAACACCAAACTGATATTTTTGCACTCGACGCGCGTTTCGCCAACAAAGTTAGCATCCTCAGGAGAAGAAAATTGGTCTCTCCTGAGTCGGCCATTACTTGCTGAAGATGCACAGTTATTTCATAAACTACACCTTAAGATATGATCTCTACAAACCTCTTTTTTTTTAATATCGACATATACGTAACACATTAGCTTTTTCGTAGTGAATTACAAGTACGTAATTCAGGAGGTTGCATATCTTAATGAGGATCTAGAAGTGATTTCAAATTGGTGTGAAATTAGCCAGGTGCAAGTAATGCCACAAAAACTCAGTCACCGGTTTTCTCCAGAAAGATAAACGTCGCCGAACCGGATATAATAATGTCAGGACAGACAATATGTCTTGGCACAATCATATCGCTGGAATTGCAAAGGCTGCTTCTCAAAAGCTTGGAACTCTATTCCGAACCAGAAAACTGTATACACCTCAACAATTTCTGATGCTTTATAAAGCTCAGATCAGAACTTGGTTAATGTGGAATAAACGTTCTGTGAACGTTTCTCCAAAGAGATTTGATCTCCAGCGATTCAAATCCAATGTGAATCACTACTGTCATACAGGCACTGCTCTTGGAACGCCTTAAGGATTTTTCTGTGGTATTGTATTGTATATTGTCCTTGAAAATATTTGTGAAGATCAAATCGTAATTTATAGTTTATGGAATTACAATGAATTTTTTTCAATGAAAAAGATGTATTCGCATATTGAAACATAGTTTTTTCCTGAACAACTTTTCATAAAAACAATTTTCAATTGTGTGAAATATGAAGGTACTTTATTTTTGAGTGGAATTGCTATTCTTTGACATACAACGTATATTACCGAAAACCTTATTATTTGATTATTGTATTTTAGATTTCAGAACATCCAGAACTCTACATTAATAATAAATTTTTTCGTGAAATCATTAAAAAAATAAGTTTTCCATTTACTGCCAACTCAAGTGATCACGCTGTATAATAAAGAAGTGTGTTGAAACGTAAAAAGGGTACAGAAAACTGAACTGATAGATTGATCCAAAATCCTAGCAAATGACAGAATTCAAAATGAGAACGTCTTTCATTCATCCAGAAAAAATAACTCGTATTGTAATAATTTGAACGCATAATATTTTGAAAGTGACATAAGATAAATTGAAATGAAATATTAACTATGTTAACAAAAGACGGCTGAATAATATCAGTTTTTGAAAATGGAAAAAGAAATAATGAGCTTACAAAAGCGATTCGTTGGGTAACTTGCTTTCAAGTGAGTCAACTCCCAGTTGCTGAATAAACGAGATGAAAGTATTTTAAGTGAGAGCGGGAGGCGATTGTGGGAGCTGATGTAAAAAAGAGCCACGATAAAGCGATGTTTTATAAATGGGTGTGAAAAGTTGATGTTCGAATCCAAGGCTCAAAGTATGGACATGGCTTTCAAAAATTATTACGAAGATATGCAGGAATTTCGTTGGATACTAGCTTATGAAAGAGGATAGACACATAAAATATATGTCGCGTCTATATATTCAGCCACTCTACCGAATTTAAGGGAAACGACGCCTTGTGTTCCCTGCGAGCGAACGTAAACATGAGTTCTGTGTAATGTTTTTTTATCAGACTGAAGTAGAGCAGGACCATAAACAGAATCGGTAAGATTAGCATGTGAGAAGTCTAATGCATCATACATTATTTTCTCTGTCTGCTTGAAATATGTCTGTTCGAATAAATTGATTTCAGATGAGAGTACCCACGTTTGATGATTTGGCTGACATGAATGAAAATTTTGGTAAAGATATGATGCAGAAATGAATAATATGATCAGAAATAGCTGATGTAGCAGATTCAGCTAACTAACTCATAACAATGTGAAATCAAACAAAAATGTATAACAGAATTCAATGAAATGGTACCTTTTATCTTGGCAGGTGGCAATTCAATTTCTACTTACTCTGTAACTTTGAATAGTTGAACAGCATTTTATATAATAGAACTTTATTCAGCCTCCGTAAACGGATTACCTTATATAC
>WOGP01006916.1:0-12071 GCA_015342065.1 Leptinotarsa undecemlineata | reverse complement strand
CTCTGAAACCTGCATCTTCAATCACAATAATCAATTTTTGTAGTTAACGTTATCAAAAGGTTTGACCAAGTCCAGAAAAGCCCAGATGGAATATTTACTTTCATCCAAAGCTCTGTATGTATGAGTATTATTGGTAAGGTAAACTATAGCAGCTTCGGTTGTTTTTCAATCTGAATCCAAACTGCTTTGGATACAGTACTTTGTTGATTTCTAATAGTTCTTTCAGCCTATTTTCAACTTTTCTACAACTGTTGCAAGTGCTAGTATAATTGAAAATGTTCATAAGGTACGCCAGTGGTTTTTTATATTTGCGCTAATCAATTTGAGGTTCTCGAAAATTATTCCGTCCTCTCCCAGACTCTTGTGGTTCTTAAGATTGTTTAATGTAGTCAAGACTTCTCTTCCATTCGTACGTTTCATGAACATGGTGTTCGGCTACTTTTATGGAAGTAGTATGCATCGAAAATATTTGATATATTATTCACTAGGGCTATTTGTACATATTTTGCTTGATTTCTACATACTTCATTGAACTTTCAGTAACCGTAGATTTTTTTCTTAGAATATTTAAACTTTTCTGTGTAAAATGAGAATTCTGAAAGGTTTTTAATTTCATTGGTAACATTTTTCACAACCGTCTTTTGGTACAGTTCTCTCCATGATATATTTTTCAATAAATCTAAGTCCTTTTGCTCGCTCAAAACTTTCATTTGAATTGGTCGCATCTTAGTTTTGTTAAATTTTAGTTTCTGTGATATCATATGTTATGTTGAAAATATGTTTTTTCCGTTAACCAGCTTTCGCACCCCTACGAACGATAACCCTCAGAAGTCGAAACTTGTGCGTGCTAAGGATTAACGAGGTCTTACATTTTAACGTATGACTCCTAACACGAAAAACATATTATTCAAAATTACTGAATTCATTTCTTCTTTGATGAAAAAATAATCAAGTTAAGATTTTGTATTCTGCTATATTTATCGATAAGCAAAAAATACCAAAATTCTCCTAGTATATTCAAATAATTGTGACTGATATCTGTTTCGATATTATATCAATATTGATATCATAATATTGCCTGTAAATAAAAAGGTATGTTTTTGTGTTTGCTGTAAACCTTGAGACATTTGAATGTAATACAATCATTGAATTCGTGCCGACAATATGATGGAGATCGATAAAGTGCTTCTATTATGTTTTTATTATTACCATCAATTATTATACACGAAATATTTGATTTTTTCATCGATTTGAGTGGCTACAAAAAAAAACTAGAGGTCCGTATTTGAAAAAATTAAGTCGATGATGATGAAACAGTATTGCGAGTTCCTCTGCCTTTTTTATATCATTCGAAATAGAGGCGGTAGAGCCAAAAATAAATTTGACAATTCTAGTTTTTGGCGAATATTTTAAAAATAATCATTTTATCCAATTCACCCCATCTTATGTAATAATATCAAATTTTGTTGAAGGTTTCCAAGTATTATGGACATTTCATGAGAGTTTTTATCATCACTTTATAATATTAGCTTGAATTATCGAAAAGTTAGGTTTCATAATTGTTTTAAAAATTAAATCTATTTCAAAATCACTGTTCTCTCGGAGGTTCTATATTCCGGAAAGTCAAAGTCTCGAACAAGTTGTTCAGGCCAGTCGAAACTGCCTACACTGTAGGTTAATGGACTGACACCTATCAGAAAACAACTACACCCCTGGCTAATACCACGAAGGGCGTTGGATTATATCTCACAGATGTCAGTGCAGGATTCACCACTGAAGTTATTCCTGCATATGCTGTTGGCGATACAACTGCCTTCTGGTCTGAACAAATTGTTCTTTTAGATGATTTGATTTATAACCAGTCTTCAAGTATGCCCACTAACAATATATGATTTTTTTTCCTTATACGAGGAATGTCGATTATGGGGTTGGTTACCTCGTTCACAGGTAAATGGGGCGATGGCAAATCTGTTGTTTGTTGTCCACATCAGCCTACTTTATGATACTCTATATCATCTTTATCGATAATTGCACTGATGAGTGCAAGTGTGTTCCAATAATTGAAAATATATTGCAGCAGTTGTATCGCCAAAAGCATATGCAGGAATAACTTCAGTGAAGAATCCTGCACTGGCATCTGTCGGATATAATCCAACGCCTTTCGTAGTATTAGCCAGGAGAGTCAGTCCATTAACTAACAGTGTAGGGAGTTGAGACTGGCCTGAACATATTATTCCTTGAGATGATTTATTACTAAATAGTTTTATAATGAATTCAAATTACAAGTATATTTGAACAGGAGTGAAAAGTATCAACGAAAATGAAATAAACAATATGTTCAACTAATGAGGCGCAGAAAATACGGGTGCGTGTTTAAAATTCAACTGTTGAGGCTGCTCCAAGTTACATAACACCCTGTTTAGCAATCCAATGATCATGTTCTTATAATACAATGAAAGTTCCAATTGGAAAGTGTAAACTGTTCTTCAATATCTCAACAAATAAATACCGTACAGCAAAAAATTAATTTTCGGGTTATCCGGCATATCTCCGTATCAAAAAATGCTAGAGTCGATTTTTCAATCAGTGGTAGCCAAATAAGAAAGTTTGATAAAGTTCAACCTATTCTCTATCTCTACCGATTGCAATGCATACTCTCGAATTTCTAGATCCCTCTATATAATCTTGAGAAAAAATTCACAACCGATTATTGAATTAATCATATTTTTTGAATGAAATATATCCCATTACCAAAATGCGTGTCTGAAAACAGAGAATCCCAGACTCGTAATTAATAATCCCTGTCTAGCGAATCCCTCATTGTTTAACTTCCATTTATTCAAGTGAAATTAGGGGAATCTTATATAAACAGTATCCCCTTCAATAAAAGATATCCATTGTTGTTATCGTTATATATGAGCTTTATCTAAACACTTTAAAATTGTTCTATTACAGTAGATGTTTTCTTTGCATGAATTGATATAGCTGGGATATTTACCCTAGTCATCAAAGAATTTAATCGAATTATTTGAAAATTTTGTGTACTATAGACACATGCGTATGTGCTAGAAATGTTTTTCCACCATTATCAAATTCAATCCTTGCAGGTTTGGTTTCGCAAATAATCTAAAAAAAATAAAACAAATCAATAATTCTTTATTGAAAATTATATATCGCGTATGATTGGCATCCCATGAAGAAATTTAAACAAAACTGAAATGATATTAATAACTATAATATTCATTCAGGGGCAAATATTCTCGTTCTCTATCAATAGCTCCAAATATTGGATGCTTACACCACATTTGGTCAGATTTTGGAAGGCTCTTCTTGTTAATTCATTCCACATTGCCACGTCACTTCATTCGTTTGGTAACCAACTGTCAACAATACCATCCAATAACCCCCAGCAAAACTTGCCCTAATACCTTCAAAAGCTTTAAAAATTCCAATAAAAGAACATACATTCCAAACTGATTTCATATCGTACTTAGTCACTCAGAGACCAGGGTCGATAATTTTTGAAATAAAAAAAAATCCAATAGGATAAAACCCATTGAAAAAGGAAAAGAATATAACAAAAATGAAAGGGAAAATAAATGACGGTCGAATGGGAAAGTTGTAAGTAATGAAAAGATCTACACCTTTTGTATCTACACTTTTTTCACATAACATCAAAATTTATATGATAAATTCAAATAACCAAGTGTTTGGTTTTTCATTTGTCTCAAAAACATTTTTTTCATTCCAGCGAAATTCGCTGAAAACTTCCTTTCTTATGTATCAAACACATTGTGATTTTTTGGATTTGAAATATTTAATTTTTCACCTTATTTAGACTTAATATCGAAAAATCACCCTAATTTTCAATCGAAAATTCACGTGTCAAAATATCTGCTCTCTTAAAAAAGTCGATGTACTTTCTGTTCATTGAAGTCTTTACTTTCTGATAGTGTAAAACAATACACATAAGTATCCTGGATTCATTAGTAGACACTAAAATTTGTCAAGTTTGGCCAATATTTTTTATGAAAAAGATGCAGACAAAGAAGATATCGATGAAAATGGATTGCAATTATTCAAATCTATTTGTAAGTGTGAAAATGGTAATATATCACTAAATCAATTGATATTTCGTAAATATCAATTGTCAAAAATTGAATCATCTTTCAGATTGGTAAATCTTCCATCCACACATTGTGCAGCAGAACAACATTATTACAGGGCATATTATCAGCTTCAAACTTGTCTGGGTAACGAACTGACAGCAACACATTGGGGCGATAAGTAACATTAACATGACATTATGCCCAAATTTGCAGAAAAGGAATAAATAGTCTACGAGGAAGTTATTGATTCAGAAGAAATTGTGGATGAAGAAGCAATGCAGACTTGAAATAATATCAGAGATGAAGCGGCGATGGTCTTGAAGATTTTGCAAGAATTGGAAAGGTTTGTCGAGTCTAACGACGAAGGAAAGCCATAAAAAAAATAATGTATTAAAAAATGTTATAATGAACGAATAACATAATCAGTAAAAAGTATCTGAACACGATAATAAGATTCACACTTATATTTATATATTATAAGATTTTCTATTACGGAAACGTAATGAAATTTTAATGAACCTGCTTTTTTACTGAAAAAAAATCGTTGAAGTCATATTTTCAAGATGAAATTTCCTTTAAATCCTATCTTTACTATTTTGAACAACTATTTTCGCAGAATAAAAATGAGGTGAAAAAAATTAACATTTCAAACCAAAAAAAGACAGTGTGATTGGATCATAAATAAGTGATTTTTCACCAAATTTCGTGAGAGATTTTTAAAAGATGAAAATAAATATCCAACAACTTGGCAATTTGAATTTCTTGCATAGATTTTGAAGTTATGTGAAAAAATTGTGAATAAAAAAGTTGTAGATGGTTTTACTACCTTCAACCTTGCCATTAAATTTTTTTCCATAGGACTCTGCCAGAAATCAAGGTGAACCGATTTTTACCCTTGAAAACTCACCCCCTCCTACTTCCCTACCTAAATACGACCATAATTCATTTTGGTTATATTATCTTCCTCTTTCAATGGATTTCATTTTACTATTTTTTTTTTCATATTTTATCTTTTTTAAAAACTTCAATTAATCAAAGTTTCTATTGCCGTGAAGCTGGATGGATATTATTGGATATTATGAATATTAATAGGTTTCATAGAAAAAGATCCGAAAAAAAATCACTTTCATTCACTCATATGTTTAATCGACAAAAAGTACTTAATATAAAATTACGTTGAAAATGAATAGCGAGCAGGTGAGAAAAATGCTGTGAGTCATTG
Source organism: Leptinotarsa undecemlineata (assembly GCA_015342065.1). NCBI lineage: Eukaryota > Metazoa > Arthropoda > Insecta > Coleoptera > Chrysomelidae > Leptinotarsa > Leptinotarsa undecemlineata. Next base: position 6,740 of record WOGP01006916.1, on the reverse strand, counting down.
AAAACTCAAATAATGTTTTTTCAAGTCCAATGTTTGAAACTTATAGAATATACATACATGTAACTATAAAAATAATGGGCTAGTGAATAATGAGGATTATTTTGAAGCAGTTAATGTTGAAAGTTAGAAATGAGACAACGTGCTACTACGTTTTTTATTTTCAATATGTCGTATTGAGAAATGGGTGAAGAGTAATGTGACTAATACGACTGACTTTGTGAGTAATTTCAACTATGAAATTTAAAAATGTTGTTCAGTGAAACAATTTTTCAAGGGCAAAACACAAGCACTACAGGAAAATTCGTAAGGTGCTCTCAGAGCGGTGCCTGTGCGAAAGCAGTGATTCACATTGAATTCCGATCGATGGAGATTAAATCCATTTGGAAAAAGTTTCTCAGGAAGTTAATTCCACATAAAGGCAGTTCTCCAGATGAGAGAGTTTTTAAACAGTAAAGTTCGAGGTGTACTGAATTGAACCTCAAAACGATGAGCAGCAACAGTCCGTCGTTATGATATGTACCGCTCTTGGTGTTATCAAAGGCGAAAAAGTTTGTGTGTGTAAAAACATCAATACCATCATTCAGAAGCTGGGTGTTTTTTGCAAAAGATATGTAACGAACTACTCGATTGGTTCTTGGCCTACAGCATCCCTTCTGTCGGTACAAAAGGTGAAAGAGGTGGAAATCATTGCCGTACCTTCAAGTGCGCCAATCCATCAGGTGGTTATCGAGGCTCTAGTTCTTTGGTATGCTGGTCTATTACCATCACCATTCCCCCACAGGTACGAGTGTGCTTCAGGATAAAATATTTGCAGAGTTCAGGTGCTATGCACAGTACGTAAAAAGGAAATTTTCCAAAGCGTGGCAGCTCTATGGTGGTTCCAATTCCAGGCTGAGAGCAAGGATAGCAAGGAGAAGCAAATATCTCTCCTTGAAGCGGACTTTCACCTAGAAAGTACGCTTCAACAAGTGATATTGGTTCACATTGAAAAACATGAACCCTGTGTTCGGGAGTGGAACTGTAAAATGTAAATATTTTGTTTTATTTTAGCATGTTAATTTTGAGTTAGGTTTGAGTTGTTAATTTTAGAATATATTCAAGTTGTGTATATATAGTAAGAATTCAAATGTTAATTTTAAGGTTCAATGAAGTTTTTATTTCAAGTTTTCTAATTAGAAATAATAAAATATGTAGAAGTTCATATTTATTTTGATTAATGCATACGGAATACGCGTGGTTGGGACATTTTTTTTCTTTCAATTTGGTTGATTTATTCTACTCACTCAATTCTCCGCTGTGCGAACCGGTGGTTGGAACTGCAAGACCGAACGATCTATTTCCACTTCCTATCATCTAACTCATGTTAGAAATCACACTTCAAAAGATAAGACCTCGTTAGTCCTTAGCTCGCATAAGTTTTAACTTTGGAGAGTTATCGATACTGGATAATGAAAAAACAGATTTTAACAGATTTCAGCAGACATATTTCAGTAACCAGTCAAAATCTACGTTCAAATTATACGAATGCGTAAAATAAAACAAAGTACCATTTTTTAAATCTGGAAAATAAATAATGAAAGTGATGATAAAATGAGTATAGTTCGATAAACCTCAGACCAATTCCACAGAATTATTCAAACAGATAACTTTGATGATAGTACATTGAAGAAATAGTATTTTTATATCTTCAAAAAAGAATAGATGAAATGATGAATAAGTGTGATTTAAAAAATGCTTCGACCGATCTCACGTTATTAAAACAATATATCTTTGATAACTCATACAAATAGTATTTATTTCATCTAAAAAAATACATGAGTGATGTAATGATCAATGTTTAGGAAAAACCTCAGACACATCTCCCAGCACCATTCAAACAAATATCTTCGATGGTAAATTATCTTCGAAATTCTGATTGGTTTTGCTGAAAATTATAAGAAACGAATACTGAATACTATGTACTATGTACGTTTATTCACGCACGCTCATTCAAAAATTCATTCATTGAGGAAATCGATGCCACAATGGTAGTCAGCAAAATAGAATGAAGAGTATATCGAAGGATGATACATGAGAGTATTCATAATATTTGACTTTATTTGAACTCACAAAATTTATTAGAATTTTCAGTTCCATACGAATAATTATGACATATTGCCGCACCAAGCTCATAATTTTTGCTGAGTTCTGAAAGTTAACGCACTTCTTCAGCATCAGAACATACAGTCAAATCATAATTTGATGAATGTAAGTCATCAAAACCCACATCAGCTAATTTCCATGCCGCCCTTTATATAGCAGAATCCAAATCCACTTTTTCCGGCCAATCTTCGGATGCGTAGTGCATCCACATATTTGTGGAAGGAGAAAGATCTCTGAAAATACACATATTGCATCCATTAGTATGGTAATTATGTTGCGAAAGAAAAGAAGCATTCATTTGAAATTCAATCATGTTTGAAGCGAGAGAATTAATACATTATTCATATAAATGGGTATCCCATATTTTTACTATTCACGGTTGAAGTTATACTCAATGCGAATTTCAATATAATTTGAAAGAAATATTACTTACCTCATCCAATAGAACTACTTGGATATGTTTTTTCGATATGGATATGCTTTCTACGTATCATGTAGAAAGCAAAGTATCAATTTTCAAAAAATTGTAAAATTGCAATTTGAGAATTTGAAATATGTCCACCTCTATGACTATGATGATGAAAACGTACACTGCTTGGATTGGCAGATACTTGTTTCTGTCACCTCATAACTCAACAAACGCATATTTGAATGTGGAAACATGGAACTCCGAGCTTATATAGGGATTATCATAAAGGGAGGGATTCAAGGATAAACTTTCTCTACATTCAAAGTCATATGAGGTCGTGTATCAAGGATAGAGTCGATCGTCAAGGTCAAACTGTGTGCTCAAACTCTAATGATGAGCTAATAGTTCAAGGCCATTTGTGATCATACCAGGTCGAATGAGTGCATATAGCTCAAGGTCGTGTGGCGTCATTCAAGGTCAAATTCGAGTGATGAGAGGAGGTACAGAATCATCATTGGCGACCTACTGTCGTATATATGAGATTTTACCCTTAAAATGCAAATGATCATCTGGAGGGTAATTCGATACCAATGGGTCACTGTGAATATATCTCATGACAACAATAACAAAAACATTTCATATTAATATATCTTTATATTTTCCTTTCATCGTTCCCCTATTACATTTTTTCTACTCGCTCTTTATTCTATTCACATTTGAGATGTTATTATTTCAATATGAGGAAACCGTAGCACAGTCACGACGGAATTTGAATTTCAACTTGGCGAATAACTTATTTCGTTCTCCTTCACGATATATTCATATGTGTTCAATAGAACGTTAGGTTTTGACACGAACTTGATAAAATACATCAGTGCCATAATGACTATACTGAGAACGTGAGATAAGATTACGTGATTGGACTGAATATTGGAGTTGATCAAGATAAACCATCGATTGGTAAATGATTTTGCCTCATACAGGGAAAGTCATCCCATCCACAGACTGCATGGAACTCAAATTATGATGGTTCATTATTCATTTCTTTCACTCTGCAACATATTTTGAGAATATCTTGGGCTCTCAAATAATATGTTAAACACTCTTTTGAAATGATATGATATCACAATTGATTCACAACTTTCATAATAAACTATCCAAAAGCATATGGTAACCGGTGTCAGAGCTCGAAATGTATTGAGGTGAAGTGTAGTAGTAATATAAAAATTCATACTAAGGTAATATCAAAGAATGTAATTGTACTGTACTGTACTACATATACCTCAAAGTGTTTGTTGTAGGAACGACAACTTTTAAAATATAATGCCCTGGATTTTACAGGTTTTTTTAAACCTCGTTTGTGACTCGTTTGAGAAGTTTCCTGCTGGGAGGGTGCCCGGGTTTTAGGGTGGAATAAGACCTGTTCAAAACCAAAATGTGGTCTGAAACCCGTCCTCACCAGCACGGCCATGGATCCATCGTCTACAGCGAAGGTCCATGTTTGACCAGGGCCTGACTTTTATGGTGGAGGATCGTCCACTCCAAGGTTGACAGATCATGGTTCATTTTCCTCAATCTAGTGGGGACCTGTTCCACCTGGTTGGCCGTTAATGAGGTAGTCGGATAATCAAGGTGCAAGATTCCCACCTTGATGCCCGCAACAACCTTTCCATATGAGGGTTCTTGCACATCAGGTACACCTGACGATGCCTTAAATTCAACCGTGCAGGGCTTTTGTGCTTCTGGTTTCGATGAATCATCATTTGAGCGCAAACGTTTTCTAACCGTCTCATGGGGGGTTTGTTTCCCCACCTGAAACAGAGTCTGCGTACGCCGCTCAAGAATTTGGTGCAACGAGGTTTCATAAGGTACTCCGCTCTTGAGGAGACGACTCAGCCGTTTCCTAGCTGCACCTCTAATCCTTTTCACAGATTCAGTTTTTGAATCAGGGTTTAGAGAGTTGAGAAGCTCTCGCTCCTGATTTAAATTTACAGGGAGGTCAGCGCCAGAAAAAATATTTAAATTTACTCAGTATTATTCATCCTCTCGGCACGGATACACACACCTTAGGATTAAGCCGTCGTTAGGATGCCTTTCAGTTAGGGAATAACACAACCACACGTGATTCTGTCATTCCCGTATCCAGCGGGGCTACCTGGAAGCAGGCATTCGATGGCCGGTTTACACAACCCCCACATCCTATGCCAAAGCACTTGCCGAAAACGGCATGCCGAGTGGTTCAGGCAGTGAAAGATGAACAAGGACAGCCAACCCGCCACCATTTTATTGACTTCATTTCATTAAAATTAGTTCGACAAGTTGACAGAAACAGCCATCTAGATGCCTATGAGAGTAGAAATTAGTAAACATAATAATATCACGAATAACGATGGTGGACATATACCTAATATAGTATAATATATAGCTATTTGAAATAATGTTTCATTCATTAGATGTACCTGTATATTACCTAGGGCACATTGTAAAATGTATTTAAAACAAGCAGATAGGGTGAAGCAGGGTGAAATTAATTATATATACCTTATAATATTTTAATTATTGAATTCACCTAACTATTACATAGGGACACATGGTAAAATAATTCAAAAGTAGTAGATAAGGCAATTTTGGAAAATTAATTTCATAAAGTTTACAATATTTCAATTATTAGATTCACTCAACTATAACACAAGGACACATTGTAAAATTAATTTAAGATAAGTAGATAAGGCAAATTGTAAGGTTAATTCAAGACACAAAGACGCAGTTACCTAGAATAGGTATCTATGGTATAAATAAGGATAGCTTTGTAATTATGGTTAGTTTGATCTTCCTCTTGAAGATATCACTTGGTGATCGAAACACGTGTCAAGAAAAATAACGATTTGGTGTTAGGAAAAAACTCCAGTAATATTCAGTTACTCTTTACTTTACTAATAATATGGATATTAGTAAAAAGTAACTATTATTGTACTGAATGTTGCAGTATACTAATGGTACTTTAGAATAATGTCATTATTCATTAGTGATGATTAAATATGCTGTAAGACTTTTTTTATTTGCGGTAAATGAACTCTGTCCCAGTCACTAAATGAACTTTTGATTGCCATCAATATAGAATTGTTAGTGGTTGTTTAAATTTTTCTCACTGCATTCATTGACCATAATATTTTTCTTTCTAATACAGACCCAAAGTGACAGCACTGTAAAACAAATTGCCGGCTTCCTCAATTTTCATCGAATACACTGCTAACTGAAATCAAATAATTGCACAAAGGAAAACTTTTCCCCATAGACAATTGGCAAATATTGGTTATCGTTACCGAGAAGCGTATTTTAGTAGATCGTTGATTTTTTGTGATATGTACGTGAAACGAAACGTGAACTTTTAATAATCGAATATTGATCAGGTCAGAGTCTGTCTGCTTACTCTGTGATATACTTTGTGCAACGAATTACGATCGTCGTTAGCCATGGTTGTTGTTATACATCAATTTTAGTCTATTTGTTAAAATCGTGAGCCTCTTTGTGGAAAAGCATTTTCTAACTGAATGAGTTCGTCTGGGGGTAATTGCATTGCATTTCACATTTTTTAAAAACCTTTTGTAAAGTTTTCTATTCCACTGAACGCATAAAAGTTAATAGTTTTTTTCTGAACTGATATGAACTGATTTAAAAAAATAAAACAATGGATGATAAATTGGTTACGTTGAAAGGGCTTTATTTTGAGGAGAGAATAATTTTTGGGAAATGAAGGTTTTGGCTTTCTACTTTTCCATCTTAATACAAAAAGATGTGGAAATCTTCCAGAGAGCGAAAGATAGCAATAAATTTAAAAAAAAAATAACTCTATACAAAGATGTGTAGATCATGCAAAGAAGTTTCACTAGTTCGGAATTCCATTGTCTAAAATATAAAATGATTTGAAATCCCTGAGACACCTAAAAGAGAATAATTGAAAATTAATAGTTGAAAATAAAAATTATATTAAGCAAAGAATCTGAAATGAAATAACAGTGAAATACAATACAAGTAAAAAAATAGAACAATTGAACGAAAATTAAATAAAAATAAAGAAATGAAAAAAGAAAATAAAATACAAAATTGAGGGATTCCAAGCCACGTTAGTTCACGACGTTTCGATTGTTGGTATCTACAATCGTCTTCAGGTGACTTTTTTCATTTCTTT
>WOGP01006915.1:0-12072 GCA_015342065.1 Leptinotarsa undecemlineata | reverse complement strand
GTCCTTGGTGGAATGATGTCCTCTCTACTCTCGAATCTTAAAATCATACCGGCTTGCCGCACTAAGGCAGACATCTTAGCCGCACAGATGCAGAAGGCTGTCATTCTTGGCTCACTGCGCTTGCTTAGGGCACATGATTCTCGGACCCAATGATCACTTACCTCACGGTGTGGGGAGTGGTCATTGGTTGATAATGCTGGCGCGCCCTCCCGAATGTATCGGGGCTTCGGGGGATAGGGCCTGACCAGCGTACACTACGGTGAAAAAAAAATAATAATAATAAGTATAGCGTCGTCTAATCACTTTCCGAATCGGAAGGACGAAATCCCGGCCTTGCGGTTCGGATGACAACACGTATCTCGTATCCAATATGTGATGGATTACAAGGCAGCCTTTCACGCCTGCAGTGTGGCGAATAGCAGCCAAACTACAATGTATCCATCACACTTTGAGTCAAGGCGTGCTGCTGACCACCGAACAGCACTGCCACTGGATTCTAAGAAGTCATTAGTATCGCGGAAAACATTAGGTTCCGCGAGAAACCTTCCAAAAGCCTTCACGTGTTGTGGATAATCCGCCGACCGCTGATCAGGCGGAATCCTCCTGGAAGGACATGTATGAACACTCGTAGCCATTCAACTTAGACACTCCAACCCTAGCGCAGTTTGAAGCTCTCAACAGAGATGACCCCAGATGACGGTCGAAGAGTCCTTGTGCATTCTAAGAACTTTCCTGCTTCAAGCCCTGATGGGGCGAACACTCATTGGTGGAAAAAACTACCAAGCACCGACCTCCATCTGGCCAGAATTATCAACTCATGGCTGGACGGAGAGCAGCCAATTCCGGATTGGTTTGTCGAGGCGTGGACCGTTCTCATCCCCAAAGGCGAGAATTTGTCGATTCCTAAGAATTACATACCAATAACATGCTTGAATTCGTGTTATAAGTTGTTTACAAATATCTCATACATGCGAATACTCACCACAGTTGACCGAGTATTCGAACGGATATATGAGCAGAGAGAGTCGAAGAGAGGAGTCGCTAGATGTGAAGAGAACCTGCTCATCTATAGATGTGTACCGCAGGACTCGATACAATATAAGCGTAACCTCTCTATGGCCTGGATCGATTACCGTAAGGCATTTCATATAATATCGTATGAGCTCATCTTGCATTTGCTCAGATACCTTGCGTTATCCGACAAAATAGTGAGATGCATTGAAAAACCACTTTGGCGAACTCGCTTCACTATAACATCTGGTCAAGCAAGAGTCCAAACAGGGTGTGTCACTTTCAGAAGGGGTGTATTTCAGGGTGATTCCCTTAAACCCCTTCTCTTCTGCATCTCACTATTGCCATTATCCGTTGCACTCAGAACGTTGCACTCGAGGGTATAACTGTGGCATCCGCGGAAACCAGAGGCACAAGGTCACCCATTTGTTTTGTATGGATGATTTCAAATTTCATGCATCTGGAGAGTATGGTAAGCATCAGCCTAAACTGTGAGAGCTCTGGTCATCGTAATTGCTGCAACAAATATGCTTGCCGTTCCAATCTTACTCTACTCGTTTGAAATAGTGAAGAGGACTCTGGAGGAGCTGTATGAACTCGACGTAAAAACGTGAAAAATGATGCGTCGTTATAGGATTTTGCATCCTAAATCGTTCGTTTAATGGTTGTACTTCCCCCGACAACAGGGAGGCCGTTGAATTTTGAGATTGAGTGTCTACATGATAGAATGGTGCTGGATGTAAGTAACCTGCAAAGTGTTCAGGGGTTCGGATCCCCTTCTCTGTATTGTTCGTGACCATAAGAGAGCAGACATTGGAGCATTTCTGTTTAGGGCAACTGCCCGAGCAGATAATGAACTCAGTTTCGTTTTTGACAATAAACGAGGTGATCACAACTCTGTCACCGGGTTGGAACCCGTTTAGTAAACGGGTCATATAGAAACCGCAAAGATCACCTCACTCCTGCAGCAACACAAGGATAAGCCAATGCATAGTTTCTTTTTCAATAACATTGAAGACCTTAGTTCATCAAAGCGCCTGAGTTTCGTTTTCCTCAGGCGGAAGTCGGAAACTGAGGGGTTCATCATGGCATGCCAGGATAGTATCTTCAACACCTTAGTCTATTTCAGTCGCGTTATGGATATTGAGATTTCTGACACAAGGTACAGAGCCTGTCGCGAAGCATTCGAAACCCTACTGCACTTGTTGTCAGGCCAGCATATGCGGTCTCGGCCTATCCATCGACATAACGCGAGTCTAAGGGCGCTATATTACGGCACTCTTACGGTATTGACGAAACACCATTGTTGCCCGGTTCATAAATATTCTTGGTGCATGATGCTACATTGAGGAAGAGAGAACAGCGGTATGTTTCTTTGGAATGGTTTCGGATTTTAAGAATTGTTTGTCGACGAATGTTCAGAATGTATTCGACAGTTCTGAATTTCAGTTTTTTTTTATAAATAGGAAGGTGTACCTGACGTGAATATATTGTAGCAATCCATATGATGTCGTCGTCTGTTGTAGATAATGAGCGATTCAAGTTATTCAAGTTTCAATTTGAAACTGATATGCGTTCAAATTTACGATTTCCATAGATAAGTCAAACACATTATGATTGTTTTCTCTGGATACGACGCATTTCTGAGCAATACAATGCATCACAGTGTTTAAAATGCGATATACTAAAGAATCACAATTAAAAAAAAAATTATTACTGATAAATACATCCTTTGTTGTCCATTTTCTAGTTTATTAGTAATATTCTCATATCGTTCTCTGAAACGTATGAGATGTATCGATTATCAATCCTAAACTTCCATTCGATGATTCGATAGGTATTTTTGCATCTTCGATTAATCAATTTATATGATTTTCCAAACAGTTTAATACATTAGTATTGCCAAATAAGAAAGTTACTGATTTTTTTTTATTCATTTTCAGAACATGATCAGTAGTTTCAAAAACTAAACCTCACGATTTGATCTCGACAAACTTTAGTTGAAAAAAAGTGATATCAAATCGTGAGGTGTAGTTTTCGAAATTACTATGCGTCTTCATCAAGTAAGAAAAAAATTATCAGTAGTAATTTCATTTCTTGAACTGAAATCATCATTGGTGAGCTCTACTGATAACTCAAGATTTGTTATATCGAAAAAATAATATATTTGAGTATCGTCCGTATATGTATAGTGTAAATGAAAGTAATCTGAGATATTTCCTTGAGGGACTCCTGAAAGTATGTTAGAATGAAGGTAATGACATACACACTGAGTGACCAAAGTCCAACTAGTGTAAAATCAACACCAGAATATTATGGTATATTAGGCCGAATGCTTTTGAGTTGTCGAGCAAAATCTATATACTTACTTTATTTTTTTCATTAGCATCAATAATGTCATCTTACACATCAGTCATGGCTGTCGAGCAACTATATTTTTGCCTAAACCCTGATTCTCTTCTAAGTAATCAGTAATTACAAGAGATCTTACTCTTTACACCCTACTCATTCCTAGAATACCACTATCACAGTATATTACAAAAATTGAAATGTCTACAAATAATTAAACTATTGAGACATTAGACTATCATAGAGAATCATAATAAACATTTTAGAAACTGTGCCTCTCATAAGTGAACATTAAACTGAAATCTTCAAGATTGTCTTTTCTTTGAACCTTTATGATCCATACTATCGAAGAGAAGATGTTGAAACTGAAGAAGTTATCAAAAAATGCACACATGAAATTAGCAAGACATTTTGATTTTATTCGAAACTATCTATAAAAAATGAACGAATGGTAATTTATTCTACGAGTTTAGTTTACGTTATTCACTTCCTCATAACGTCTATATTTACATAGCATTTCACAGGTGATACAGTAATGAAATCGAACATCTAAAGCAGGTTCAACTCAAAGTAAAGAACACCTATTGACCTCATAACCTTTAGATATAGAGAATGAGAATCACTTGATCCGGTGACACGATGAAATACTAATATCGATGAAGACCCCAATAACCTTAATTATGTTTGCAGATACGCACCTACCAGTACCACTACTTATCATTATTAAAAAACTGAACTGAACATCATGTGAAATCCCTGTGTACTTAAATTCTCGATTAATTACATTCATTACTCACTGTGGAATTGTTTCAAGAACGCGAATTTGCGTGAAAACGATCACTTTCTACACTATGTGCAAGGAAAATTAGACGGTTGCACTTTAGATTGCATCTTATAGTTATAAACAATATAATTGCTTGGTCTATTTGAATGATGTTATAAATATACAGGATTTGGTGTTCGGAGAACTTCGGAGGGTGAAAATGTGTCAATTATTCAAAGCCGATGAACTTATTATTTCATGATTTACTATTGCCTGAATCTATTACACTGAATATTTGATAAATCGCACCGGCTTATTTTGCATTTGTTCAAATGCCTTATGATACGGACCAAAGAGTTAGTTACCTCAAACAACTGATACCACATTGGAAGACCTGGTTCGCCATGGTATTCGAACGGTCTAAAGTCCAAACAGACCAACGCATTTTCAGAGAGTATTTCAGGAACATTTCCTTAAAAGCCTCCTTATGAGCATCTCAGTGTTGCTCTTGTCAGTGGCAACAGATCAAAAGGATAGGTAATTATACCAGATTCTAGAGCTCCGAGCATAATAGTAACGTCTGTAGAAAAACAACTTATTCATTGAACATCGCATTAGTTAAAAAAAAACAAAGATGCCACTGAACATCGAAAGTTTTCCATCAAAAAAGAAACGTCAGTATTGCAAAAGTAATAGAAATAGAATTCACTCAAAGATTATCCCATTCAAACATCCCATTGAATTCGATATTCTGGACAGTTAGTTAGTCAGTTAGATTAGGTTAGGTCCAAAGGTTCATCGCAACCCACAAGGGTTTATTGTAGCTCACACGTATTCACACTCGACCAAATAAACCCAGCGTCTTAACGAAGCCGATTGGTTTGTAAACAGAAATCCGTTTACTTAACGAAAGTTTCAGATATAACATATAAAACTACCGATTCATCAAAAAAACTTGTAAATCTTAGGCATCGAAACAGAAATTACTGTAATGTCCATAACTCCTAATAATAACCTCAAACAACGAAGGTTTTAAATATAACATAAAAACTACTGATTCATCAAAAAAACTTGTAAATCTTAGGCATAGAAACAGAAATTATTCTAATGTCCACAACCTCCAATAGTAACCTCAAACAACGAAGATTTCAAATATTAAATAAAAACTACTGATTCATCAAAAAGTTGTAAATATTGGGCATAGAAACAGAAATTGCTTTAAACTCCACAATCTCTAATATTAACCTCAAACAACGAGTATTTCAAATATTACATAAAAACTACTGATTCATCAAAAAAACTTGTAAATCTTAGGCATAGAAACAGAAATTGAAGATGATCCCTTGGTAATCGAAACATGTATTGAGGTGTTAAAATTACGGTTCGGTGTTGGGGAAAAACTCCAGTAATATTCAGTAACCTCAAACATAGAGCAGCTCACATCATATAAAACAGTATTTAAATTAGAGCTATGGTAAAAACTCCATCCAAGACGCCACCACCCTCATCAAGCCGAGGCATGGATTTAGATACATTTCATATCACCCACATTCATCAAACGTCATAAATAACATCAGCTCATTAGACCAGTAGTATCGTTCCTAACAGCAACATTGTATAAAATTTCTATATAACATTGAAAAGTACACAAACTTTTCATCTTGTTTCAGTTTCCAGGAACTCCTCGACATCATCTTCAATAGTCAACTTTCACCTGATTCTAAATTTGTTTCGTGCGATGTCACAAATGAATTCCTAAGCGTTTCTCCAGAAGAGTTGTACAAACTCATATATGGAATAACACTCAAAAATCACACAAAACCTTCAATTCATTCGAATATCTTCACTCTATTATTCACATGAATGAAGCACAATCATTTTGAATTCGATAACACCAAATATAACAACTAAAAGGTCCTTATAATGGGTAGTCCTCTAAGCCCCCTATTAGCTGAAATTTTCAGACAACTTCGAAATAACTATCCACCCAACTGTACACTCATATCAAAGATAATACAATTTCACTAGTTCGGACTTCCATTGTCTAATATATAAAATGATTTGAAATCCCTGAGACACCCTAAAAGAGAAGAATTAAAAATGAATAGTTGGAAATAAAAATTATATCAAGCAAAAAACCTGAAATTAAATAACAGTGAAATACAATACAAGTAAAAAAATAGAACAATTGAACAAAAATTAAATAAAAATAAATAAATGAACAAAGAAAATAAAATACAAAGTTTAAGTATATGTGTTGTGAGGACTTCAAGGTACTTTGCCGAACTACTAGGGTCAATTGAAGTTACACAGGAAGATCAACTAATTAGTTTCAACTAACGTGGAAAGACTTTACACCAACGTTCCGGTCGAAGATGCACTCCAAATCATACAGAGAAAGCATTCCGAAGACGGGGACCTGAAAGAGAGAACGAATCTACCTATAGGAGTAATTATGGATGCTGTGTACGAAACTGTTATTTCCAACTTAAGTACGAATTCTTTACACAAGATGAGAGACTACCACTTTCGCCAGTCATAGCAACATATATATGCAGTGGTTTGAAACTCTGGCCATTGGAGAAGCCCACAAGAAACCTCGAGTCTGGTTGAGATATGTGGACGACACCTTCATAATATGGAACCATGAGAATACTGAATTAGACGCCTTCCTGAAACACATCAACAGCGTGAGACCTTCCATCACTTTCACAATGGAGAAGGAAATCCACAACAAATTGCCATTCTTAGACGTTTTGGTGAAGAGGACCGACACTAAGTGGGAAACATCTGTATACTGAAAACCCACTCACACGGGACAGTATCTGAATTACGAATCCAACCACCATCAATCAACTAAAAGAGGAATCATCAAGACTCTAATAGACCGTGCTTTCAGGCTCTGTAATACGAAGGAAGGTTTCGAGAAGGAACTAGACGTCATCAAAGATGATCTTCAATGGAATGGCTACTTCAAAGCGATGGTAGAAAAGACTTTGGCTAAAAGACAGCAGAAGCCTCGCAAGGAAGAGAATCTGTCACAACCAGTGCTTGCACTCCCCTATATCACATGATTATCGGAGAGGATAAAAAGAATTGGTTCCAAGTACAACATTGGAACCTGCTTCAGATCCGGTAACACTATTCGTAGCAGTCTCACGAAAACTAGGCCACCAAACGCGGACTGCGATTCCAAGAATTGCATTTACCGGATACCTGTGAGTGTGGAAAATCCTATATTGGTGAAACTAAGAAGCCATTGCATGTTAGTATTGCCGAGCACAAAAAACACACACAGCTAGGGGAAACCAGCAAATCAGGAATAGCAGACCATGTTTGGACCCATCATCATCTCCTACTAAATCAGTGAAGCGGAAAATGGAAAGCACGGATAGTGAAAGTGAAGTGAAAGTACTCGAACGTCCCATAAATAGTCATCTCTCGGAGGAATCAGTCCAGTCGTCACCCGAAGACGATTGTACATACCAACAATCGAAACGTCCTGAACTAACGTGGCTTGGAATCCCTTGACTTTGTATTTTATTTTCTTTTTTCATTTCTTTATTTTATTAAATTTTTGTTCAATTGTTCTATTTTTTTACTTGTATTTCACTGTTATCTCATTTCAGGTTTTTTGCTTAAAATAATTTGTATTTTCAACTATTAATTTTTAATTCTTCTCTTTTATGTGTCTCAGGGATATCAAATAATTTTATATATTGGACAATGGAAGTCCGAACTAGTGAAATTTATCATGAAACATTGTCAATCACCTTCAAACAAACGTTAAATAAGAGATATCCCAATAGTCGTTAAAAAATCACCACGTTTTGAATGGAGCAATGAAAATGAAAAGGAAATTAAAGAGGAATAATTGTGTTCCTTCATGGAAAAAACGAAAACAAGATTAAATTCAATATCTTTTCTATTGTAGACATATACGAGTATTCTGAAAGGAAGTAACATTCTCCAGATGGTACGTTCACTTTCCAGCTGCAGGGGATACCCTGGAAAAAACTTGCATGACCCGATTATCACCAAAGAGAACGTAAGGAGATTACATTGAATTAGTCTTTAGTTACTGGTTACCGTCGTTTGTTGAACATTTCATGCACTGAATATGAAACTTATTTGAAATTGATATTGAACGTATAGTTTCTATCTGAATAAATTTAATTAGAATTTCATTCTTCTTAAGTTAATATGCTACCGCTATTAGTAATGTTTTTGCCTATTTGCCTTTCTTATTTACAATTGAGAAATACTAGTACTATCTTGTACAAATAAAGGGTGTATGCTCTACATCGTCTCCTCCTTGACAAATTGGTCAATTTGGGGATTGAGGTCTTTTGCGATCATAGAGATATTTGTAGAAACAACCATGCTCCGAAAGTGCTGAAAGGAAATAATCCACTTCACCAAAAAGTCTGTTGATCCAGACCTGTATATCTGGTATTAGGGATTATGTCCATCCTCCGTCCCATTTTTGTTGCCAGCTGTGTGATAGGTTTACTCTTGCGTTCAATCTCGATATACCTGAATATCGATCCTTCATTCCGCTAGCTTGCAGTTCTATTGGAGGAATTGCCGTTATGATGCCGGATCCCTTTGGGGATGTTATTTTATATCGTTGTGGCCAATTTTGTCTGTATTTGGGAGAGTTACAGAAGAAGCATTTTAACAGTGAGGGCTGTGTACCGGTGTGAGGGCTGTGTACCGGCGAGGTGAACCGTACAGTATCCGGCAGTACACCACGCTGGAGATGACTGGGAGTTTCGATATCCTGGGGCCACCTATACTCGGCATCGGCTTTGCTAGTTCAGCCAATATTCTATCATCTTTGACTACAATTTGACTCAAAAGTTCAGTAAAAGTGTGCTGTGTGTCTAGCCATATACACAAATACTTCACAGATTTGCTGAGTTTTCCTTGTTGTCGTTGTTTATTAGTTTATTCATTTTAGAGAGTAAGACAACTTCAGTCTTCTCAGGAGCCAATTCCATGCACAGCCGGTTGACTTTATCTGAGAAACGGAGCATTCCCCAGTTTTATTCCGTCAGGCATTTTCGATTTCAGAAAGTCGTCATATAGGATTTACCATAGAGTGGGGCCCAGCACCGACTCCTGGGGCACACCACTACTTATTTTAACAGACTTGACACGTTCTTTGTTCTTCAGTACCACTTTCTTTTCCGCCAGGTACAATACGATCAGGCTCTTCACTATTCCGCTGTCTCTTAGTTTGTTCAAAATCCATTACCACGATGCACTCTTGAAGACATTTTTGATGTTCAGCATTATCACAATGCAGTGAAGTCTCTGGGCTTTCCTTTCACAACATATCATTTTAACCACTGCGTCCGTGGTTCATCGTTGTTTACGGAAACCATATAAATTCGCTGATATCCCTCCGGTTGGATTAAGTTCTCCGTTGATGCGCTCGAGCGGTAAATGTCTATAGAAACTTGCCTTCAACATTCAAAAGGCAAATTAGGGTAAAGGAAGGAGGATTTTCAATTGGTTTGTCACATTTCCTCATCAGAGTTAGCCTATCTTTTTTCCATTCTACAACTTTTCATGTTATCAACAAATCCAAAAGTTATGTAGTGCAGCCTTCTCAAGAGCAAGGTATCTTATAAACCTGCTTCGCATCAAATTCTTGATCAGCAGAAGTAGAATCTGCATCAGAAGAGGAAACAAAGTTTCTCGAAACAGGTCAGCAAACACTTACACTCGAATAATGATTCGTCCAAACCAGAGGCGAAGAGCCCTGTCTCGCTGTTGTAGCTGTCTTTGTAAGAGAAATTTGCTGCGGTCATCAGGGTGTGAATCTTGCACTTGGAATGGGAAGTGAATTTCTTTTAGCATGCCATTATGGCGGCCATAGAAGATTTCCAGAAAATGGTTCACAGGTACATTCCAGAGCTGCACCTTCCGGCCAGGATAGCTACAAGTTACATATGAGGTTGCAGACTGAAAACTCTTCATTTGGTTCTGGTTAATGCCCGTCGTAAAACAACTATTTCCAGTGTGGTAAAACAATACCACACTGGATATTGAATTATATCCGACAACCATTTATGCAAAATATTCCACGGAGGTTAGTCTTGCAAATGTTTCTCGTTCATCCAGAAATCAAATGAGTTTGTCATCTACACGATTTCAAGGTATTGCCTCTCATCAGTGTAAGAAAGATCTGAAACAAAGAGCAGTGTGCTTGGGATTCTATTGGCTTCAATACGACTCGATTGCATGTCTGAAACATTTGTTTAAGAAAAATATTGTTACCGGGTAACAGCTCCATCTCGTGAACAAAGCCCCAAGCTGGAAAGGCATAAGTTTGATGACTGTATCGAGGAGGAATCAATATTTCATATTATCATCGTACCTATTTCAAGTGAATACATCGACTAAGTTATATCTTGCACCTTGAAGGTGATGTGTCGTAATAGTTTATTACTCAACGAGAGAAATATGGACATTACTCGTGAGAATGGAGTTTGTCGTAAACCACTCGAGCGAGTAATTGCCATTTTTCGCGACTAAAATATTACACTGTAGCTATAAATAATAACAGAGATATTTTTGATTAAATTTTATGAATGAATGATATGCTGAATGAATATAATTATTATCCTTGATCTTCATAACGAAAAGCAATCTAAAAAAATAATTTCTGTTTTCATTTAATGTCGGATAGTTTCAATATTGAGTTCCTGGAAAAACTGGGGTTGGGTATACTCGTTTCCACTTTTCGAATCCATGCTTTCAATCTTGTTTTTTGTTGTATACTATACACAATGTTTCAAATTCGATTCCCATCTTCGGAATCTCAGAAACAATGAGAGATACCATAGTTAAATGGACCAAATTTGCGCATTTACCTGACCAACAATAGGCCGTTGAGAAAGTTCGAAAATTTCGAGTATATCCGGAGATATTTGGAAAAAACAGTAATTTCGAAAAATGGTTTTTATTTTTTTCTGACTTTATTTTTCGAACGATTCGAAAATAAATTGCACTTCCACATTGCCACCTTTTTCCTGCTATATAAAGGTGTTTTCAGATATTCCGTGCGACGTTTCGTCTTCCGGCCATCACCATCATAAACGTTATTTTTTCTCATGGGCGCTACATTGGATTCTTTCTGTTTTGAATAGGACCAGATTTCACCTTTTCAATGATGTATCATAAGTTATCATTCTTTTTCGAAAAACTGGAGATATTGAAAAAAATGAATTCTTATCATAATTAGGCTTTGACTTTGATGTTTCTAAATTTGACTTTCAATTTGTTACACTCAATGACATAATGTTATTGTACAAGTCATTGAAATTTTGGTGAAAAATGGCTTTCACGTATGAAGAAAAAAGGGATATGTAGAGACGTGTAGATTTCCCTGTGTTCATTTTTATTGAGAACGACACAATGTCTAACTTACCTCAGACATATCTCATTTATTGAATTTTCTTTAACTTCCTGGTCCATTCTGTCTCCGTATTTTTTCCTCGGCTTTTCAAATGAACCAAACTCGGTGAGATTTTAATCCAATGACTTGAACATAGTTCCATGTAGTTGTCGTCTTTCGTGATACAAAGTTAAGAACATGTCCAATGTACTAACACTGTTTCTATCGTATTTATAATACATTTGTATTCGTGAAAGCCATTATTCGCCAAAAATTCAATGACTTGTACAATAACAAAAAGTCATTAAGTTTAACAAATCGAAAGTCAAATTCAGAAACATCAAAGCCATAGCATATTATAATGAGGATGCATTTTTTTTAATATCTTCAATTTTTCGAAAAGAATGATAATTTATAACATCTATGGCATACTTACTTGAAAAATGAAATTTCTAAAAAAGTTTCAACTTCAATTTTAACTACGTCACAACCAAGGCGGGGATTCGAATTCTTGAGATCTGATTGAAAATTCAAGATGTTC
>WOGP01006914.1:0-12072 GCA_015342065.1 Leptinotarsa undecemlineata | reverse complement strand
TTTGCCCGTGTTCAATAACATTTAAACAAATGTTATGTTGGGCGTCCTCATCATATTTACTTGCAGTATGCTTTTTCTTAAATTGATTTGCTACGGATTCTGTTTCTCTGAATTTTGACATTATTCTTGACACAGTAGTATGTTGAACATTTTTTCCTGGATGCCATTCATTAAAAATGTTAGCTACTTGCCGGTATGGTGGATTCTCACGACATATTAAAACTATTTCTATTCTTTCCTGAAGAACAACATTATTGCAACAATAACTGTTAAAAATTTGACTTGCCACTACCATAGCATGCATTTTGTTTGTTAAGACCTACTTAAAAATTTCATTCAACGTGAATAAGCATCCTTACCGCCCTAGTTAGTGTTTATAAATAATATGTAAATACTGAATATTGAAATTTTCATGTAATTTCAACTATAGTAATTTTATTAATACTTGAAGGTACTGATGTTCGTTTAAGAAAATAGACAAGATATTGAAACTTTGCACCAGTCATGTTAAATTTTTATAGCAAATTTTGAATTTCTCTCTAAAAATGTCCGTGTGAGTAAAAATGTATATATGATGAGCTTGTTATGTATACATGAATTGATGACAATTAACCAACCTTGTTTTCTAAAATAAAGGGGATATGTGTCAAAAATAAGAAAAACGTTAATTTTATTCTAGTTGCATAAAATTTGGCATATGGATATAAAATTGCCGTAGACAAAACTATTTCAAGTAACTTTTTGTTAAATGCGATATAGAAATGCACTTTTTAAAATTTTTTCATAAAAGAAAGTTGAATAATGGTGACACTGTATACATATATCTGTCGATGATTATTGTTTTTGTTCTGCTGCGATGAGAAAAGAGCAAAAAATATTCCGAAAAAGAATGAAATAATTTTTATGAAAGTATTTTTAATTTTATAGTTGTATCGGGCCATACTAACTGTTTTCTCTTCCAGTTTATTTGCTAGAGATTATAAAATTTTGTTGATGAGTGTTTGAACAAGAGTCTTTTTGATTCTGAGTAATCTTATACCAGTTTTTATTTGAGGTGGACACTGATTTAATCCTCAGTTATTTTGTACAGGTTTTGCATTTTATTGGAGTTTCCGTTTTTCGCATTTTACAGTGTAATAATTTTCTGTAACATTTAATTATAGATTCGTTCATGGGGTGGATATAATTCCTCACATTAATTTTACTAAACATTATAACAGAGTATACAAATCAAAAGACATTTCTTAGCTAACTGATAGTTCTGTTTTCATTATTTTTATAATGTAGATTCATAAATTGTATTATGAAAGTACATATTTGTTAATGCCACTGTTACTGCCTTTTCTGTAATTGGGTTCATCCTGTAGAATAGTGTATGAAATAAATAAATAAATATCGTTTACATATATGATAAATAGCATCAGGTGAAAAACTGATCCTTGCGGCAGTCCTTGGTCAATTTTCCCAAAATCTGACACTCCGTTTCGTCATTTCACTATGGATGTCTTATGATGCATTCTGAGAGATTAAAATTTCCATCTGATTAAAAAATTGTTGACTGTCCTTTTACATGAATATAATATTACTTTAAATGGTGTATACTGATATAACGTAGGTAGAACATACATCATGTTTGACGGAATGCTAATATTAATCGACAATGTATCGCAAACTAATAATGTTTACTCTATGTCAACACTATTACGATACTGATACATCGTAAATCGAGCTAACTGAATGGGTCACTTTCAGACTGGGAGACGATCGCATTACATATCTTCATTTATTAAGGTGACCATAAAATAAATGATAGAAGTTACTACTACGTTATTTATCCATTACGAAGACATGTTGGCTTACAACAAAAATCAGTTATAAAATAATAATAAAAACTGAATTATCAAGCTTAACGTTGCAGGTTTAAAGTACAATATACAGTGTAGTTAAATTAACCATCCAGTATGCGAATAATACATGAAACAAAATAAAATTTGGGGTGGGGAGTGGGGATGGGAGGTCTTAGATCAACCTCACTATTTCGAGTCGAATGTATGAAGGTTAATGAATAAAATTTTGTTTTATTTACGTTCACAAAGTAGACCGTCTCTAAGATGAACAGTTCTATGACAATCAATATTTTATTGTTTGTGAAGAGTCCTCTGCATTTAGTTTCGGGCTTTACGTTAAGGAGACATCTATAGTACAAGTACAGAAGACGAAAGACTTGGACTACAGGCTCCCCAAAATGGTATTTCATATTGAAGTTGGGAATCAATTAAAGCGAAGTTGGCAGTTTTTGCAGTACTAATGTCTAGCTCCTTAGAGACCACTCTTACTGCTACATTCGGAGGATAACTTATTCCTAAGTTATCTAACGCGTTAATCCAATTTCAGCCTATTATCACTGGATTTTCGGTTTAATTTATTTTGCAAGATACCATTGTCCACGGAAAGTTCCTCAAGCAAGCATTTGGATGAAATTACATTATATTTTGTGACATTCAAGGACAGCAAACTAGCGTGACACCACTTTATTTTAATCCAAGTCGAATACTTTAATTCTATGCAACTTAATTGTGTTAACCTCTTTCAATAAAATGTTAGTTTTCGTTCGCGTAAAGCGTGAAACTGCCCAATATATCAATCGTTGCCTAATCATTTACATATAATACCAAAATGGGACTGAACGCAGAACCCTGCGGTACACCAGTTTCGATTGCCCTCCTTCCATTGTTTCAATCATTTGTTCACGACCTTTAAGGTACGATTCAAACCAGTTGTGATAAGTTCCTCTGCAACCATACTGGCATAGTTTTCTTAGCAGTATGTCATGATCAACGCAATTAAAAGCCTTCTCAGATCGAAGAAAATCGCTTATGCTACGTCATCAACATCAGTTTCCTGAAAGCCGCATTCTTTGTCACTTATGACTGTGCAAATTCAAGAATGTTTTGCATACGTGATAAAGGATTATGTTTCACTCATCAGAAACATGAGCTTTTGAATTATTTTCTCGACAACTGTTCTCAAATTAATTATTGATAAACAAGTCACAGGAAATACAACACCCACTTACCTATCTGGGTTCAGTTTTCAGTGGCTTATTAACAGTTTTCGTCGTAACATAATGATTATATTATTGTTGTAAATATATTCCGTCGTGAGTGAGCTCTAGAACAAACAATTGAGATACATGTGGTATCCATTTACCGCAAGGTAACATGAATATACACTTTTATCTGCATCTTGTGTGTTGCCAGTGAACAAATCATGTAACCGTGTATAATTTTTTTTTACTTCGGAAGTAGTAATAATGAAAAATTAACAACACCTTGACACAGTAAGTCGACTATGTTAACTTTTGATAAGGATTTTAAAGGTTGTAACAAATAGTAGCCATTATGATAAGAGAAAAACAGTAAATTTGTTTACAAAGAGCTATATGTAAACTCTTCTCCATGGCCATTGAAAATTTTCGTTGAATAATTTATGAACATATACATTTTGTATAGCTGTTGAGACCTTGATTATCCAACCAGACATTAAAGGTCTTTCAATTCGTCAAATGCTGAATTACTTTTGAGGTTAGCATTGTTGTTTCTTGAAAACTATATGTAGGATTCATATGTCAAGAATACTGGGAATTGATCCAATGAATGAATGTTGCAGATTTCAATATAGGCCAAGTTCTTGCGTTTGATTTTGTTTTTTGTTAATAATCGGTCGGTCGGTAACCGGGCGGTTCGACGTGGGTGCTTTGTTCACTCAGTCAATCGGCCGATGTGTAACTCGATGGTTCAAGCCCCAGGATTAACGCTCAATCTTCACTTGCTATCGTCCAATCCGTGCTAGGAATCACACGTTAAAAGGTAAGACCTCGTTAGTCCTTAGCTCGCACAAGTTTCGACTTCTGAGGGTTGTCGTTCTTAGAGGTGCGATAGCTGGTTAACGGAAAAATAAAAACATATTTAATTAGCTCCTTTCTTCAGACATAAAGGGATGCAAGATTTTTTGTAACTTTCATCCTTATACTGAATTTGACGTTAATCTTCCAACAAATTCAAGTCGCGACACTACGGGTTGTTGTCAATCTATACGGTCTCCATACAAAACATCACCTTTTTTTCTGAAATAGGCGTCACGGGACGCCCGACACAAGTGATAACTTAAACTAATCTAAGTTGATCAATCAATATTGAAATTATTCAACTTGAGAAAAGCTTAGGTTATTACTTAAATAAAATGTATATTATTGTGATAATGTAAGGAAAGGTTATTCATCATTAAAAGCTTTCATTAAATATTTTGTGTATGTACGTATATTATAGTTGCCATAAGTCAATTGTTACTTTTGAATAAATAAATAGTCATACTAATAATGTACATACACCAAATTAGTATCATCATTTTCAAGTCGGGTTTCACATAATAAAAGAATATTACGTTTTTGCTAGTTAGATTTTCATAATACTGTCAACAATATATGTCCAGAGCATGCTAAACACTGAACGTCTCCGTCCGACGGACTGTTGCCAACTGAAAGAATTATAAAATCGCTACACATGAAGCAAAATTCCGCTACACTGCTTCATATTTGTATATGGTATCTTCGAAACCGCTTTTGCTTTTTCTCAGTTTCGGTACATGTGAAGTCCGCATAAAAATACATTCTTTACATGGTGAAGGTTTCCTTAATGTTAATCTGTGGCGTCCCTGTTAACATATTCTGTCATACGTTTTATCAAAATCATGATATGCCACTGATTTGCCACTGAATTTATATTACTTTTGTACTTGTCCTCTACTTTCTCATTCGCCCGGTAATTAGTTTCTCAGGTACGCCTAACATAATACATTCATTTGTCTATTTCGTGTGCTAACATATTTAGAGGATGATTTTGTTATTATCAACAAATTGGACACATCTCTAGCTATATGCGTGATAACATTTACGTTATAAAAAGTTGTAAACTTGGTTAAATGGGTATGTCAACAAAAACTATCATTATTATTACACAAATATGTATTTGAATTACGTTATTGATATTTTGGTTGGTTTCCGGGTTTTGCCATGGTACAATCTCCAAACGTTTCAACTCCAACTGCTGCCGTCATCTTCAGTGGTGTGCTCGAAGTACTGAACCGTGAAGAAAAGTACCCCAAATACGCCACTGAAGATGACTTTCACAGTCGCAGTTGAAACGTTTGCAGATTGTAACCAAAGAAGACCACGGCAAAACCAACCAAAACATTGATACCAGTCGTGAAAGCATGCATTCCTACATTAATAATGATTTATGTCAAGCCTGTTTCAGTAAGAGTGACATTTTTCGTTCATTTCAGAATCATGTCTCCCACCTTCCGTTCGTTAGTGAGACGCGACGCCCCAGTTTCGAAGCCCGATGAGCCAGCCATGTCTCCTTCAGCGTCGTTTTCCAGCCCAACCGCTCCGCCACCTACGCCGCCCGCAACTGACGCCGATGCTATGATAACTCCTGAAACTGCAGGTCTGGAAACGCACATTTTTAATAACAAACATTATCATCCATCTCAAGGTCGCACAACTCCCCATGTGGAACCAGGTATTTAGTTGTTTTTTGTGTCGAAGCAAGTGAATGTCGTTTTAGCCGCAACACGAGAGACTCGACACTTTACAGCACTTACTTGGTACACTCACATAATTCCAGATTAGGTTCACATTCCAAAATCATGTTTTACATTGAGCACCTCATTTTTTTCTCAAGTTTTCTCTTACGTAGCTTTTCAATACAAAAAACAGGTTGTCAAATTTAGGAATTTTCGCAAATAGCGTACTTCCTGGCAGGACTACAGAGGATGGAAACTAGCGCTCGTCAAGGAGTACAATCTTCGTCACAAATAATGCAATTACATGAATTTAATGCTCTGATTTTCGATAATTTCAATTTTCCAGATATATTACTCCTACTCCTACCGAGCAACGTCTAAATTGGTTGCAAATTGCCAAAAACGAGTCTCCTCGATAGGAAGACTTAACAGATTGTCTGGTCTGGATTCCTGGCCATAATGGCCTGGAAAGAAATGAAGCTGCTGACTCTCTTGTAGAGGAGGCTGCTGCAAAAAGCTTCATCAGACCATTGGCATCGCTTTAGGCTTTCCCAAACAAACATCGAACACTTCGAAGCTTGATACCAAACAGTTGTTGGAGTACAGTAGGGACGAATTATCATGTCTAACATGCCTTCATAGAGGTATCTGCCATTTGAATAATTATATGCAGAGACTCGGACTGTGAGAAGACAGTGTGTGTCGGCTCTGTTTGGAAAATGATGAAACAGCAGAGCATATAGAATAGAATAGAACTTTATTGGCTACGTTACATATCCATATAAAACATTTGTAGCAAGTCAGTGTTCCACCTTTCGGAACAAGAATTGACGTAGTGTACAGTTTAAATAGAAATATCAATGCTTCCAGTGTAAATAGAAACATCACACAAACACATGAATGCATATACCTCCATAGGCTCATCCTAAACGACAAATAGTAAAAAATACCTATAATACAAGTATATATAAAAAAAGAAAGAGTATACTATACAATTGTCTAAAATTGTTAAAAATCACACTGAACCTCAATATCAAAAGGAGTTGTCGTTTCAAGGAGCTTTGAGAAATTCATTGGTGGAATAAAAACAATACTTTAATAATAGGACTTTGCATTTTCTTCTAAATAATCCTAGAGGAAGTTGTTTCAAACTAGTTAGTAACTTGTTGTATAACTGCAGTTTAGGTGAGTTATTCCTGGACACGTCAAGTCGATAAAAAGGTATTTTGAACAGATTCACTGATCTCGTATTATGATTATGAGATACAGATACATTCGAATAACAATGTCTGTTTTTGTGACAAAATAGACAAACAGGCAAGGTAGAGGCAAGATGTTATATTTCTTGAAAATTGGCTTGCAGTGACCATTAAGGTCCGCACCAACGGTTATCCTCATTGTTTTTTTCTATAGAACGAATAATTTTAGAGCTCAACTTGTATACCCCCACCGAATAATCCCATAATCCCATACGTGATCTAAGAATGTATTAATGAGTAGTACGCAGAGAGCAGAGTGTTGATGTTAACAACCTTTTTTAGTTATCGCATTAGATAAATATAGCTAGATACTATCTCACTTAATTATTCTATGTGCCTGGACCAGTTCAGTTTATCATCCAAAACAATTACTAGCAATAACAGAATTTTGAGTTTTTTCTCTATTTAATTTTGAATTATTGGCATTATACCACACCTCCGCTTAATTTTCTGCCTGTTCAATAATGATATCCAAGTTTTCCGTTTCATCAGCAAACATCACTATATCATTTGGAAATGAATGAAAGAACAGATCATTGATGTAGATGACAAACAAAAGTGGTCCTAAAACTGACCGTTGTGGTACACCGTGAGTAACTGGCATGGAACCAGAGTATCTGTTGTTAATGAATACCCTCTTCTCGAAATACTTTGTCAGCTTGATTTTAATTATTTTCTCTATTATTTTAGATACAACTATAATTATTGAAATTGGTCTGTGATTACTAGTGGTTGACTTCTGCTCTTTTCTGAAAATAGGAATAACTTTTGATAATTTGAGAATATCCGGAAAAACTCCATCCCAGAACACGCATTTATAATGCCGGTCAAGGGTTCTATCAAAAAGTGCACAGTCTCCTTTATAATGTGAGAGTTTAGATCGAGAATGTCGTAAGTATGTGTATTTTTTCAAGATTTGATTGCATCAGCCACATCTCTGGGTGTGACAGGATCTAAGAAAAAAGAAGTGTTTGTATTTGGGGTTGGAACATATTTCAGAAACTGCATGCCTTCCCCGCTGGGGATTGAATCACGTTTTTAGAGTTCGGCAGAGCCGTACTCTTACCATTTGACCTGAAAGACCACTGACCATACAAACTAATCAGCTTCGTTAAGAAGCTGGGTTTATTTGGTCGAGTGTGAGTACGTGTAAGACACAATAAACCCTTGTGAGTTACGTTGGAGGGTCGAATAGACCCACTAACTTACGACCTAACCTAACCTATACTACTTGTCCTATAACATCAGATTATTAACATGTCACCTATGAAGAAAAAAATAAATTCAATAACGTGACGAATAAAAATAAAAAGTATTGAAGTTGGATTTTCACAGAATTCGTTTTGACTATTCATAGGGTTGGCTTTCGTAGATACATGATACACATTTGCTTCAGGTATAATACTCGCTATGAACGAATACTTGAATAGGCACTGCCCCATGATTTCAAATTGAGCGTGTCAAATTGATATGATCATAATAACAACAAATGGAACGACTGAAACTTCAAAGATAAATTCCTCTCATAAAGTCATTAAATTTACAAGTTGCGTCTATCGACTTCTAAGCATCACACAATCTAGAATACCGGGTGTTTATCAGGTGTCATTCCGGGTTTATATCCGTTCGTTTTTGACATTATCGCGAAGTCAACAAGACCGCATTTGCTATATTCATGTGCTCTGCTTGGTAGTTGAACTTCCATGTTGAGAGAAAAGCCAATGCTTGGAACGTCCAACGTCCTAAAGCAACAATTAATGTGACGACTAATTTTCAAAATTGAAAGTGAGGAGAAAAAAATGGAGAGTAAGGATGATTCGTCCTGTGTGCTGAAGTGAGTTTATGAACACCATTGAGTTTATGACTTCCTTTAATTTTTAGGATTCCAGATGCCAGTCAAAATGAGCCAAAACTTACAATTTTGCAGGGAAGAATAATTGTATATTATCGGGTCTGAGGTTTTCATCCTGAGATGAGTGCTAAGATTTTCTAGAAACTAAGTACTTGGAGTAATGGTCCAGTTTCCTGTCCACTTGTCCAAACTTATTCCTCGTTAATATGTTTTTGGGCTAGATCTTAGCCAAATATACGTAACTAGTATAGTTTACAATATTTACTGTGATTGCGATAGAACCAAAAAAGCTCAAATGGAATGAAAATAGGATAAATAACTATGAAATGCTCACGTTCAATAGAAAAACAATATTTTTCGAACTCTTGAGAATTTTAAAAGTTCCACCCTCATACAGTGAATGAATCCGGAATAATATATAAACTGCTAGAATGTAAACTGGAAATATCCCAAAAAGGTAAACAATAATAGACAAATTCAGTATTAGTTTTTTGCTTGCCTAACAAATAAGATCGAATCATCAAAAATATACCCCTCTTTCTTTGGGAAACGTTTCAGGAACTTTCATTTTCAAAATCTGATTTCCTTTGTGAATCCGGTTCGATTGAAACTTCTCAACATTTTTTGACGTATGTTCTCTGTGTAAAAACACTTTTGAATAGATTCCGTTTCATTTGACAGATGAGCATTCATAAATTCTGTTTCGTTTTTACTCTGGAGTTTTTCCCAAATTTCTGAACGTTTGAACACTAATACTTCCAAGAAATACCGACTATTTCATGAAAATGTTTTACAATGAATGAAGATAGGCTATTCATTCGTATTAGACAGAAATACTCGAAACAATTGTTGAAAAGTTGAATTTAACAAAAAATCATTTCACATTATTTATAACTGATGAACTTTTTCTCACAGAGTCATTAGGAATATGTTTTTTGTTTCAAACACCTCTCCAGAGACGCCACTGACTTTTAATGAATCTGCTGGATTGCAGAAACCAGTATAGAAAAATTAAAAAACCTTCGATGAAGGTGATCGAATGACGGAGGGAGGAATTCGATGTAAAACAAGTTTGAAACGAACAAAGTGGTCTTCGATATGTTATTTAATGCTGGATTAAGTCCTCCAAATTATCACCAACACATCAACCACTATCGTTACACTCTTCAGCATGTCGGAAACTCGTAGTCATACTTTAAAGTGGTACCCCTTATGCCAATATTTTGTGCTGGGGCACTTTTTTCGTGTACTGATTATTCACATATTCGCCGTTTTCTTGCAGTGACCCCCACGAATGCGACCAAAGGCATTTTCGAGGAGATAAAAATTCTGGCGGACAAAGAAGGGATCGACACTTGGGTGCTAGTTACCATTTTGATTGGTAAGTACAGATTTTTTTTCAACAAACTTGTCCCAGAGTTATGAAACGACTAAACTATTAATTTTTTTATCAATATTTCTGGAGTCTTATCCCAATATCAAACCACTGTTTTTAACATCTCGACACGAGTGTCAATAGAAAAATCAAACTAAATCTACATACAATGTTGTCCTCATTCATACCATAGGTATCTCTGCTAGTCAGGTAAATCTAAACTGAAAATATTATTTCAAATATAGTAAACTATTAGGTATTGATCCATCATCGTTATATATGATTTTATAATATTGACTTATTTCTAAGTTTACATAGGCATCTAGATGCCTGTTGTTGTTGACTTGTCTAATTAATCTTAATGAACTGAAGGTGTGCTAAGTGCTCCTTATATCTTATTTCAATAGATCTATTGGTCTGAACGTTACATCGCAGTCCTTACATGCAATTCTGTGATTTCCAGACTTTTTCGAATTCTCGACTTGGTCCTTTGGATTTCCTGAAAGGCTCTATAGAGTACGATTTGTTTCAAATATCACCTTCATACCTAGTTCCTTGAACATCTTTTCAAAGTTATTCGTGTATTGGTGGCATGGAACCGAGATATATGTATTTATCGTGGTTTCCGTCGTTTCTAAAAGTCGACATTTCATTCATTCTCAACCTAAACTTTTTTTCCTCACAACATCATCTACAATACCCCTCGAGAAACCGTTACTGACTGCTATTTCCTGTATTGTTACTTCCTGTTTTGAAAACCTCTCATGTGTGAGAAGAAATGTCAAATACGATGAACTAGAAAATTCAACCCAGCACGTTTGTGCTGTCTAAAGTGATGTGAACTATCAGGAATATACTCGTAAGTGCTTGTTTTCTTCTTGAATGCATCGTATTCCAACTTTCCTCGTTGACACCTCATTACCAAAACGTCCTTTATTATCTAACTCATACGTGCATTTTATTGATGGAAGTATGTTATTTAAAAAGAAAACAAGGTCCTCAATATTCGATTTTTTGTTATCGAAAATCGCAAAAACATTATTCACATACCTCAGCCATATCCTAAGAAAATACTTTGACGTTTCTTTGGTTTCCATTTCAAATTTGCTCATGAACAGGTTAGCCAGGTAGGGCTACAAGGGGTTACCATAGATATTCCCTCCTGTTGTTCATAAAAGCAAACTTCCACATGGAAACGGTCCATACCCAAATTAGTGAGAGAAATTAATTCATCGATTACGTTATTATTGAAATTATTCTTCTCTAGTTATTCTCTGAGGTATTGTAAGGTCTATGGACCTTACTATCATACGCAGGTACCTAGCAGAGGAGTTTTATTTTCTTCTTGAAGATGATCAATTGGTGATCGAAACACCTGTTGAGGTGTTAAAAATAACGGTTTGTTGTTGGGATAAAACAGTATGTCACAAATTTCTTTATCACTTCGATTTATCTACATATGTATAGCTTTTTCATATACAAATTATCAATTATATTCCATTTTATTGAATGCTAGGAGTGTTACTCATATACAGGATGTTTCATAATTGAATGCTGATCCTGAAGAGCGGTACTGCTTGGACGATTTTGAGAAAAATTCTCCATATAACCGCAAACGCTTCATTTCTGTGATACAGATTGATGAAATTTAACAAAAAAACCTTTCTTTTCTAATATCTCTGAGGGCCACTTCTCTTTCAATTGTGGTACATGCAAAGTATGTATAGAAGTACATCTCGTTAATGGTGAAAATTTTCTGAATGTTCATCTGTAGCGTCCCCGTTAATATGTTCAGAAATATTTTTCATCAAAATCATGATACGACACTGACCTTTTTCCAAACTGATATTTTTTGCATGAAAATTTTGAGGTTGAAAATAAAATACATTCATTTGCTATTTCCTATATAATATATATATATATATATATTGTTTTGTAAATATATATATTTATTGTTTTGTATTTTATAAGTGACTGACTGTACTATTAGAGCATTATTT